>KZ805341.1:0-75026 GCA_003073855.1 Periconia macrospinosa | reverse complement strand
GAAGAGGTGGACCGGTCACTTCATGAAGCGCCGCCCAGCCATCAAGACAAAGTTAGGCCGTCGAACCGACTGGGAGCGCATAAATGCTGCTACTCCTGACAATATCAGACGACTGTTCGGCATGTACGAGACAATGAGCTGGATTCCTCCCCGACGCCGCCGCTAAACGGCAACGCATCAGCTCCAGCCATTAAATAATATTCAAGTATGGCCCTAGAAAGCATTCCGGACGACGTATGTATGAATAAAATATTACATTATAGAGGTATGATAAACAAATATATATAGATTAGGAAGTACTAGGGTTACTCGATCTCGAACCATTGATCGAAGCGGCCTCTGGGATCATATACCTTTTCGAGTGCCCGTAGACGCGGAAGGCTATCGCCGTATACGACTTTTAGATTTTCATCGCCACGAGCGAAGTTGATATAGCTGAGCTTGGTTAACATCCTCAAAGTGGAAAGGCGACGAAATTGACTTACGTTCTATTTTCGGCAAGGCCACTCGACTGCCTCCACAGGTCTCGCACCGAGGTCCCAAATGCGACAGCTTGTGCGTCTAAAGACGGTTCTTTATACTAACTAATCGCTACAGCTTGAAAATTCACATCTCGCAAAGCGAAGGACGCCGAGAGAGTATCAATTTTGCGTAAAAAGCAAACTCGTGGGGTCATTATCGCTCGCAACCACCTTCTGGAAATGTTTTGTCAATTGATCAAGCGCAGAACTTGCTCCAAATCTAATGTCGAGAGCGACTTCACGGCACGACGTATGATATTCAAGGATGGGTGTGAAGATGGTAGATTCGTACTTAGGTCGTGTTGCTAGGTACTCGTCCCAGTAATTTGACGCAATGTTGCTGAGTTTCCAAACATTGCCATTGGGGTCAGGTTTCTGATCGGTCATGGTGGTTGGCTCGTCTGGGGCGGGTTCTAGTTGTCGACGGGAAAGTTGAAGGAATGGCGAAATCGTAATGGGGCTCTCTCGCAGAAGCAAATTCTCCGGATCGGATAATAAGCATGTGCGGCCTCACGTCAGAATTTGTTGTCTTACATCGAAATGTGTTGCGTAAACCTCACTACTATTATGTCTATATTTACAGCGGCTATTGTGATAAAATATGGAACTTTAAAATTATGATTGATATGCTTTTAAGCTCTGAAAACCCGAGGCAAAATTATAGATTTTGCTCGTGATTGGCTGGATTGCTCGGGGCTTACTATACATTGATCCAGATTTCAACTTTCTGCGAGAGTGGTTCGCTGGGGGCTGAGCACCATGTAAGCCGGCTGCATCCGCCAACAAATAAATGTTTCGTGATGTGCTGCACGATTAGGGCGCAGCCATTGAACTGGCGTGTTCCCTTCTTAGTTCTTACCTCGCCCTCCCCCACCAAATCTCCTGTCCCTTCAGGTCTTGCAAAGAAGCTCCCCCAGAACAACAACAAGAATTGAAGTAAAAGTTTATCCACTTATTAAGCAATACACTGTTTCAACATGTCTTCCACTACCGCAGACTACATCGTTGTTGGTGGCGGGCTGGCTGGTTGCGTGATCGCATCACGTCTAAGCCAAAGCGAGAAGAAACCCAGTGTTATTCTTGTAGAGGCCGGGCCCGACCCTAGTGGCAAGCCGAATACCGACACCATCCTCAACGGCCTTTCTCTCCTTGGTGGAGAATTAGACCATGCTTTCCAAAGCGCACCTGTACCGACAACTGCAAATCGTCAACATTTTCTACCCGCCGGCAAGGTTCTTGGAGGTGGTAGCATCCTCAATTTCGGCGGCTGGCTCCGCGCAGATGTTGCCGATTACGATGCGTGGGGTGAAGCTGTAGGTGACAGATCATGGTCGTATGAAGGACTCAAGCCGTGGCTAGACAAGGTCGAATCTCACCTAGGAGCGGCGACGATCTCATCTGATCCGAACCGGATATATCCTCTTCGAAATGCGGTGAAAACTGCATGGGATGAGTTAGGCTCACAACCTGCAGAAGAAGCCAAAGGCTCAATATCCGGCATTGTCGAAGTCAAGGAGAACACTCAGAACGGGCTTCGGCAGCCGTCTTATGCTGCCTATCCTCTAGAGCGTGTAACAGTCATGACAAACACTGTGGTTCATCGAGTCAACTTTTCTGGCAAGCAAGCTACCGGCATCTTGCTCGTCGATGGTCGGGAGATAACCGCCCAAAAAGAAGTCATAATCACTGCAGGAGCGTACCGAACACCTCAAGTGCTACTTCTGTCTGGTATAGGCCCTCCAGATGTGCTCAGCAGTCATGGCATTCCGGTCGTTCAGCCTTCTCTGGGTGTAGGAAAAAACCTATTCGACCACTTCGCGATATACCTAGCCTTTCGTTTGCGTGATCCGTCCAAGGGATATGCGCTGGGTAGTTCAGCGTTCAACAATCCTTCATTTTTCAAAGGCCTGCCCTATGACTGGGCAGTAAGCGAACAATTGCCTGCGGAAAAGCTCGACAAAGTGGAATCAGGTGGGGCATTCCACAACCGAAACCTTTACGAGGTGTTGGTCGTTTACGTACCCCCTGGAATTCCCGGCATTCCAGTTGATGGCACTCATATTGCTACATCTACGATGCTTTTACTACCTACTTCGCGCGGTACTGTAACCATCAAATCTACAGACCCGAACGACCAGCCAGAGATCCAGCCCAACTATCTGGCAACAGAGCTTGATAGGGAAGTCATTGCACATGCAGCCCGCCGCACACTCGATGCTTTGCTTGGTACAGAGGCTTTGAAGCCGATAGTTGAAGGCGAAACACCACCATCCGGGGAAGGGCTTGAGGGCTTGAAACCACTTACAGTGGATGTAAGCGACTCTGATTTGCATGAACGTATTCTCAAAACAGGCATGCAGCATCATCATTCGGGAGGTACCGCGGCTATGGGGAGCGTTGTGGACGTGGATGGAAAGGTGAAAGGTGTAGAGCGGCTACGCGTGGCGGACGGCAGCGTCCTTCCAGTTCCACTGGGCGGGCATCCTCAGGCTACGTTATATGCCGTTGCTGAGAAGCTGGCTGATGCTATTTTGGAGCAACTATAGTCGCATAGGCACTTTCGTACATTTTGCTATTACAGAGTGTAAGGATATTCTCTTTACTTGGTTTAGGTTCTTGTCTGGAAACTTCATAGTTCTTGGTTGGTGAGATGATGTGCTTGAGATTACATGAGTGGGGAAGAGAAATAATGTAAATAAGAAGGCAAATATCTCGCCGCATTTCTTGGTTGTCTCCGGGTCCGCTAGTATTAGGTCGGTGGAATTGATTTGAGTCCACCTTGAGACAATGCTATACTTGGAAGATGAAGAAAGATGTGACCAATCTCCATCCAATGCAGTATGTCGAGCAGCGCATTTATCTAATCTCGACTATCTATGCAAAGATGGAACCCTTGCGTGACTTGTATATTTGGAACAAACTTCAATGAAGAGTATCAAGGCGCGTCAGAGAGAGATATGATTATCGAACCTGCAGGGGCGATGTTGTCGAAGGAGTAGCGCCCACTGACTGCCTCCAATATTCCTGCAATGGAGAATCTCTCTGCACTCCTCTTTTTGCAAGTCATACGTAGTATTAGCAAGCGCATTAATGTTGATAACGTCGACTCGCCAGCTTCTTCAGTCCGTTCAAGGCTGCGCTTTGAAATGCCAAAGGGAACCGCCAAACAGTAGGGATTGAAGGAGTTGAGCAGGGGCAGCAGCTTGAGAATCGGGCATGTGAGCGTCGGCACTCCGCGTTCTTGGCATGCATCATACATACGTCTATCACCGAATAACTGCACGTGAGAACCGCACACAAGAAGTCACGTAAGAATAGTCCACAACACGTCCATCTACATATGTATTTATGTCATTGCGTACGTTTTGTTCGTTTCTTTTTCCATCCTGTATTGATACATACTTGTTTTATGGACATCTTTGTTCATCTGAAATTCTGCTTGAATCATTGATCTTTAAGCTGGACTTTTCAATTCCATTATCGCAGTAACTGTTGTGCTTAACGCCATCGCATTGCCACCGTCGATGCCGTGGTCCTCCGTTCGTCCGCTTTGGCTCATACGCTTTCGCAACATTATTGCACTCTCTGAGCCACCCTATCAAAATACTGCACATTGCATACCTTTTGATTCAACTTGAACTAAGCCACGTTGTAACTACTCTAAACTATTCACAGTCGTATATTCCGACGGATTGGGATTAGACGACGAAATGAGCTATACGGGGGATACTTTTACCTACTACATTTGATAACTTGGCAGCTTACGAATCGATAAAGTAACTATATCAAGCTACTGTTCTACGCAGCCAAGCACTTAGTTGTGGTGCTTCCTTGTGAATTTCTAGGACAAAAATGGTTTTCTGACGCCAGCACGACAATTTCTGCATGAATTGGAAGGTAAAAACTGTTTCCTATGTGCGTAAGGCTGGCTGGCCGTAAAGGCGCTGCGCGGACGAATGTCGGCACCAGCCTCTAGTAGACTAACGCCGACTCTCAGCTCTGAGTTATGTGGAGCTCGGCGCAAGCCTCGGCCCTTTACAAGAGTGCTTGACGGACTTAACATTCTCGACCTCTCCCAGACGCGATGTATATAATAAGAAGAGGGGGAGATAGATGAGAAAAGTCGTCACACACACAACAGCAACTGTTTTCAAGCAATATCAATTGATAATCAAGTTTAGCAATACAACTCAGCAATTGCATACATCTTCCCATTAGTTCAACCACCTCCTCAACATACATTCATCAATCAACATCCGAAAACGCTATTATTATGTCTCGTTACGCTGAATCCCACAAAAGCTCAAGCCTCGCGGGACCTGGTGATGCCCGCCCTACCGCCCTGCAAATCATTAGAGATGAAAACCTCGTCGGCAAATTGAACGATAAAGTATTTCTTGTGACCGGCGTATCCTCTGGTATTGGGATTGAAACACTTCGGGCACTCTACGTCACCGGCGCACATGTTTATGGCACGGTGCGCAACGCCGAAAAGGGCCAAAAGGTCGTGGACGAGATCACCGCCAAAGAACCCCAGGGAGGGAAAATCACATTGATTCAAATGGAACTTGATTCTCTCGAAGCTATCAAGGAGGGTGCAAAGAGCTTCCTCCAGAAAAGTGGAGGTAAATTAAACGTCCTTATCAACAACGCCGGTATCATGGCCGTGCCTTTCAGCAAGACCAAAGACGGTTTCGAGTCCCAATTGGGCACCAACCACATTGGCCACTTCTTGCTCTTCCAGCTCCTTAAAAAAGCGCTCCTCTCGTCTGCGACGCCTGACTTTCCTTCGCGAGTCGTCAGCGTAAGCAGCACCGGACACCGCTTCGGCCCCGTCCGCTTTCACGATCTCAATTTCGACAAGGGCGACTACAACGATTGGAGCTCGTACGGACAGTCAAAAACAGCAAATATCTGGTTCGCCAACTACATTGAGCGCCATTACGGCTCTCGCCATCTCCATGCAACGAGTTTGCACCCAGGCGCTATACCCTTCACTAATCTGGGAAATCATGTCGACCAAGAGCAGTTCAAATCATACGACACTCCAGAGTACAGAGCATACATGAAAAACGCGGAGCAAGGCGCTGCAACTCAGGTATATGCGGCTGTTAGCGAGGAGTGGAAAGATAAAGGTGGGAAGTATCTTTCCAATTGTGCTGTTCAAGAGGCCTATGGAACAACTGGAGTGCATCCTAGCCACGATGATGGGTTTGAGAAGTGGGCTTACGATGTTGAGGGTGAGGAGAAACTCTGGGAAGAGAGTTTAAAGATAGTAGGACTCCCACAAGAGAAGTAGATAGTTTGAGAATAATGCCAAACCGATTTTCCTTCTTCCCCATAACTTTTTGTGCGCTGCCACTCTAGTCACGACAAAGCCTTTCAACTAATTGTGGGAAGCTTCAATACTATGTGCAACCTTTGTAGCAAACAAGGCTGCCAGAGAGAAACGAATGTGAAATGGAAACCAATAAGAGGAACAAAGGGTCTTGTAACAAATGTTGAGTTGTTTTGAAGAGAAGCTCGTCAATTCCTCCATGCCCACGGCGACCAAATTACAGTTTACACTGCCTTACTCCCCATTTTAGACCCTACAATTCACGCAGCCACACTCGGGGGCTGGGTCGACTAGGTGATGCTGCATACAAATTTCGATTTTCGGTGTTCGCCGCAGCTGAATACTAAGCGGAAGCGGCTGAACAAAAGGGCTCAGCCCACTGAGAACGTAATCGCCGATCCGTCATTCTATCCTTCACTGCATACATTGCCCCAACAAAATAATCACGAGAGAAGGGATAGGTCAGTGAATGAAGCCTTCCTCGTTATTGCAAAGCAGGACGGTATGAAGTGGAGAGGCTGAGATGGACAGGCTGGCCGAAAAAGGCACAGGAGAGGTTGGATTTGCTGAAGGGATCACATAGTGTGCGGGGTTATGCAGTCTTTTTGTGTTAGGGAGAGTGGACACGAAAGAATGGGCATTAAATCAACGACATCTTGGGATCACCGCCTTCTCTTCAGGTCAGTTCATTGTCGTTGCGCCGCAATCTCGATTCAAATATTTACTTTCTAAGTAAAAAGGGTATGCTATAACGCGTCCCGTTGTTTATTCTTCTAGCACACTACCAGCCCTGTGCCAGTCCCATCTATACATAAGTCCGCGCGATTTTTGCTCCCACCCGCTGTCCCGAAGCAGTCCAGTCCGTTGAAATTCTCCCCAAACGTGGTACAAGAATCGCAAAGTCTAAACATATTGAACTGGCCGCCCGCGCATGCGCCTGGGACAGTAATCTCAAAAAACCCGCCCGCGGGAGTCCCGGTGTAAGTCGTGCCAGCGACGAGGTTTGACGGCTATAGTGATTCAATGTTATTAGACTGGTTCGTTCGTATTTTGACTCTTTCCAACATTTGTACGTACCAGGAAAAAGTCGCATTCAGCATCATTCGCTTCGATGAACTTGGATGTAAGCGTTCCACAGCTCGTATCAATGCTGAGAGTATCGCCGGGGTTAGGGTTGTCCTGCTCGGTTTTGTCTCCGTCGGGCTTCCCCTTGGCGTTGAAGAACTGCAATACTGCGGGAGATTCGCGTTTGACAAGTGCGTTGGAAGGTGATGAAACGGGTGTACACAGTATATGGTGGGGGAGTGCGAATGCGAAGGTGACGATTGTGAAGGTTTTAGTGAGCATTTTGATTGGTCGGGGGAATGGAGTTGAATGATTGGAGAGATGGAAGGTGAATAGAAGGAGAGAGATGGAAGGTGAGTTGTGGTTTTGGATGAGTGGCCCTCCATGATGGAAATGCCGTTTCCTTTATAGAAGTTTTGGTTTACGATATCTTGATTTACAAGAGTCTGGAAGTGATACTAAGAAATTTGCAGTATGAGGTTCAGTAGCAGCGTGGTGAAACCCGAGAAATCGTGGCTGTTTTCTGCGGCATAACTTGATCAGTCCCCTTCGACACAAAGTAAAGCCTGCCAAGAAAACACCGTGAATTCGGTATAGCCCCATGTTTACCTTAAGAAAAACCTTATAGTGTTTGAAGTAGATTGCAAACTAGCATTTATGCAAGCTGGAGAAAACGGCCCGATGTCAATGTCCGACCCGTTCATGTCAGGTTCCTACAGTAATTCTGTCTGGGGACTTTTTGAAGTATTCTCGAAAGGTCGATAATAATTCTTCTGGATCCACTGTCTGGCGATCATCTTATATTTGCATCGAATGATGGGGCTCGCAATAGGACGTACGTACATATGTATATACCTACATATGTAGGTATCGAATCAAGCATGCACGTGATGCTAGGGGCACATGATTTGGCCCCCATAGGTTCCGTACAAGCAAGGCGAGTAGAGAAGAAGGCCCTATATATGTTTCAACTTCTCAGAATTAATGCAGTATGTAGCTTCGTAGAACACCAGAAAGAACACCTACCTCGGCCGAGCCCGCAACACCGTCAGCTGGAATGGAAGACACGTGACCCACGAGTCGGAGGCTGAAACCCTCTCCCTTGACATCTGCGCCATCAATCTATCGACTACATTAACTAAATCGCCAGATCCCGTTAGAGAATTTCCCCCTACAAAGCCGCAATACACATCTCCAATGGTTTGTCGTCGATAGTTGACACTCTTGAGCCGCAATCGCCCCACGCCGTATCTAGAATTCCGCGTGCTGCCGCACTAGGCAAGCCACGCGACAGGGAAATTCTGAATGCATATGCGAGTCACTCGGGCATGAGTTGCAAAACATTGAACAACATGTGGGTACTTTCCAATCAATAGATTTCCTGTGGCGAGCTGTTCGAGTAACAATCAACACTTGAAGTTATTTAAGAATGTGGTGCATGTCGCAAGTTGCTTTACAAGTCACAGGATATTCAAGCAGCTTCGACATAGGTATTTAGTATCTGTAATCCGGCTTTCGTCAAAGGTTTTCAACGTAGCTGCAATAAAATGCTCTTAGTCGCCTCCATTTTCTATCCCTGTAACCAGTTGATGTTTTCCGGTGCCTCTGCCTCACGCTCTTCTTATACTGTCGGTATATCTCTCGCGCCTTCCTTATCAGCTATTAAAATATCAGTTGAAGTATAGATGAAGCATTTAATGCCCAGATTTTACATTCATCCGATATGCTACAGGAAGCGGGGTTTGGAAACAGCAAGTCCACCTATACAAAGTCGGGTAATAATTCTAGGATGCTCGCTAAGCTACAGTAGCATGCATTTATTCCCGAAATGACATACCACAGCCAGCCAGTGACATACTGTAACCCAAACCTCCATCTTGAAGACATGCGGCCTCGCAAGAACGCACAACTCTGCTTCCATATATCTATTAAACCTTGGGCTCGTATATACGATGACCACACCGTCGGCCGAGGCAGCACGTACAACGACAAACGAGTTTGATGACATGGGTGACGATGGCAGGAGTGATAGGGATGCGCCAGATGGTGGGTATGGCTGGATCTGTGTTGCTGCGTGTTTCACGGTCAATTGCTTTACCTGGGGTACGGTGTCGGTAGGTAGGCGGTGCTTGGAATGTTCAGTGAAAGTGAATTGATTGCTTCTGCTACACCTAATGATGAACGCTTCAACTTGCGCTGACTAGTTTTTCTCAGGCATACGGCATCTACCTTTCACACTACTTGGCCGACGATGTTTTTCCTGAGGCTTCTACATGGGACTACGCCTTCATAGGCGGCTTCAACTTCTCGATCGCAATGTTCATCGCGCCTTTGGTCACGGTTCTTATTCGAAGGTTGGGAATCCACAAGGTCATGATCGCGGGTTTAGTGCTCGAAAGCGGAGGGTATGTTGCAGCTTCGTTCGCGACTCGCATATGGCAGCTGCACCTTTCGCAAGGAATTCTCATCGGCGCAGGAATTGGCTGTCTATATATTCCAAGCCTTCCTATCCTATCTCAATGGTTCGTACGAAGGCGCAGCCTGGCGAATGGGATTAGTGCTGCGGGATCCGGCGTCGGCGGTGCAGCCTTTACCTGGGGCACAGAGGCCGTGATTCAACGTTTTGATGTTGGTTGGGCTTTGCGCATTACCGGAATGATTGCATTCGCCGCCAATGTTGCTGCAATCACGGTGATACGGGACCGGAACAGGGTTATTCAACCATATCAACTTGGTTTCGATACCACACTACTTCGACGGCACGATGTGATCTTGCTGCTTGCCTGGGCTTTTATCAGCATGCTAGGATATATTGTTCTTCTCTTCTCTTTGGCCGACTTTGCCTTGTCAATAGGTCTTAATCGAGACCAGGCCACGGCCGTAATCGGACTGTTAAATGTGGGCACTGCAGTTGGGCGTCCAGTTATCGGTATAGTCAGTGACAGATGGAGCCGAATCGATGTTGCGGGCGTTTTAACTCTACTCTGTGGTCTATCATGCTTTGCTTTCTGGATTCCTGCTACCTCTTTCGGACTCACGCTGTTCTTTGCGATCCTTTGCGGGGCTATCGTGGGGGTTTTCTGGATGGTCAGCTAGGGCCCGCCATGTCCCGCCTCATATGCACTTGCGCTAATACCTCTGCAAACAGACTATTGGCCCGCTGTGCATTGAAGTTGCGGGAATCAAAAACTTGCAGTCATTGCTGTCTCTTTCCTGGGCAGCAGTAATAATCCCGGCGACGGGTACGTTTGCGTCTTTCCGTGACTGTTGCTTCGCGGCTCGAGCTAATGGCATAGCGCAGTTTCTGAAGGCATCGCATTGAAACTGCGCCGGTCTTCCACACATAATCAGTATCTTTATACGCAGATATTTGCCGGCATCTCATACGTACTCGCAAGCGGGTTCATATTTCTACTTCGCAGAGAAAAACACCACCAGGGACGGAATAATGGACATGATGCGCAAGTGGAGAGAGAATAGCTGTCGCAATGACATGGTTGGCATTGTGACACAACATGCCTGGTCTACGGGCCAATTCATGAATTCGGGTCATCTGGCTAACTCAAAACTCAGTCCAACTCTTCCGAATGTGAGACGATACAGGGAATACCTTAGGCGTTGTGTTCTCTGCAATCGCATGAAGTGTGGTTAAAACTATGAAACGCGGCGCTATCAGAGACCTATATCTATGTGATTACAGTCCGCCGCCACATTCTAGCTTCATACAAAGGACTATAACCAGTTAAGAAATGGCCATGTCTAGTCTAACATCGCATTTCAGCTCGGACCTAATTACATAAAGCACGAAGGTGTGCGGACATGTATAGTTTAGGTGTAATAGTTTAGGGTAGGGGACGTATTAGAAGCGCACCATCGCTCTCGACCCGTGCGGCTTAGATCATGTATACAGAACGCTATCAACAATCATAAATTCACCTTAACCATCATCCGCGCCCGTGATTTGCACACGGTTAAAATACCTACAAGTCTTTTGACCCCGGCAGCGAAGTGAAACGCGAATCGTGTCCCGGGCTGGCGGGATCTACTAGCTCATCATGTAGATGTTTCTGCCATGCGATCCACGTCAACCCTGCATTTTCGGGGGAATAGTATTTCAGCCTACACAATGCTTGCGGAGGGTCGGATGGTGATTTTCGGCTTGATCCAATAGGTACAACCCGGGAACCCACGCCAGCGTGTTCATCGCCTCTGTTCCAACTCTTGGTTCGATATGAGGAGACTGTGGGTCTGACGAGATTTCAGTCTTCTTTCTTGTGCGCCTGATGCTGAGGGGTCGTCGACGACCTTTAAGAGGGGGAGCGATTAGCGTTTGAAGACTGTTTGGGTCTGCACATGTGGTGTTCAACGCAGCGGACGCGACAACGTAGCTGGTTTTCTCGGATCAATGCGAGTGGATGAGCGTGTGCAGTTGCTCCAAATTCGCGGTCAGCTGTCGGTAGAAAGAGCATTGTACGCGCATCATTGATGCTTTTATGCGCCATTCATAATCAATCAATCAATTATGATGGAGTGAGCGAATTGACGGCAGAGGGGGGTTAGTTTGCTTTGTAAGCTGACTGGTCTTGGCGCTCTCGTCACGATCAACGATTTGATGGACACGGGCGCCACTTATGTGCACCGACATCTGTAGCAACACAGCACAAGGACTGAATAGCTGTTTGATTCCATCTCCGTATAACCTATAGTCCCTTCGCTCGTTGCTTCTGGCCAAGGAAGCAAGTACGTCCTAAGCACCAGTCCGCACCAGCTTCTGGCACAACATTGTTGATTGTTCAACACCCGCCCACGTCGTGCGCCAGGACTCGAAAATGACAAACAGAAGTAATAAACCGAGCTCCAAAGGAAAAGTGTGGCTCACATAGACGTTTCTCTAGAATTATTTACCTGCTAAACATGAAGGGCAGGCCGCAGATCTGGAACGCGTCCGTAACAATCAGCGACGGTGTCGCGCGCGACAGAAGGAATATATCGCAAGCCTCGAAAACAGAATCCATCAATATGAATCTGCGGGCGCAGAATCGGAAACCAACAAAAAGCTCGAACAGCTTGCCGCAGAGAACAAATCGCTCAAAAAACTCTTGCATTCGCTCGGGCTACGTGATGACTTTCTTCAAGCGTACCGTAATGCAATGCAAATCGCCCCGAACTTGTCGCTGACTTCTCTGTTGGATAATCAAAGCTATTCACAAGCCAAAAATTGCAGATCCCCCTCTCTGTTCCTGGACGTAGAACAGGTTTGTATATCCGATGCTCTTTAAACTGTTACCAAAGTTCTGACCCATTCAGCCCCATACGACACAAGCAACAAACCACGATAATCAAGCACAGAATATGTCTGACGACTCGAATTCCAAAGTGAGAGCTCCCGAATCCGGGTGTCAAGATTCGATCCAAGAGGATGTACTTTCACCGTTGAATTTCTTCGACCTCCCCACAACTTCAATTTCTGTCCCGGAATTGGTACCACTCGATTTCCCATCAGAGAGCTTAGAGCAACTGGATTTGGATTCCCTCATGATAACAGGATTCAGCAACACTGTCACCTCAGACAATGTCTCAGAGACGACGAGCCTCTGTTCCTGGGCCTTTTCGCTCGTTATGAAGAACAATGCAAAGGGTTACAGCGTAGCTGATTTAGACCTCAAGCTTCGTGCGGGATACAGATTCGGTGCTACATGCACTCAGGGCTGTCGTGTTGATAACAAAATCCTACTCAGCGTTCTTGCGGAAGTCTCATAGACATTCCGCGGCCCAATCACAATATCATGTGTATGCAGATCGCGTTGAAAATATGAAATCTATCGGCACTTCCGAACCCTAGAGCATTGGGGAAATTGTCTTCTTACCCAACCGCTTGAGAATATATGCTATCATATAAAAGCGTTTTCCACCTCCTATGTTGGTTCCGATGCCCCAAAAAAAGTGTCGCCTGTTTTTAATGAATTTCTATGTGCATTAATTCCCATAGTGTTGGAAGAAGAAGCTCGTAAGCCCCACCGGGGACGCGAGGTTTCTTCTAACTTTTAGCGCCTGGTTTAGGAGCAGTACACCCCTGGCAGAAACATCCACGATGAAGCACTGGATATACAGGATTGGCTTCGCAATAATATGACGACGGAAATTTGAGTATTAAGTAGTTCTATTAAACAGAGCCATTGTGTATGGCATCTCAGGAATTCCAGCGAGCGTGCTCAGGATTGTACGAGCTTGTCTTCTTAGGGAAGCTGGAATGCTGCCTCTGGCCTGATATCGTGAAAATTTTATATGCGCCACGCGTCTATCTGCGCCACGCGTCCTTTTACACTAGTTAGTATACATTGCGCGCATTAGGGCACAGCATTTTGAACGGCACTAGTATCGCGCAAAAAGTCCAATTAAACGCGCAAACCTCTGCTCCATCGAGTTATTCAATGCTACCGCTTTGGATCTGCGAGTGGGTCGGCCAATCTATCTCACTAGTTCCCATTGGCGCGGTACCGGCATGCTAATGGCAACCTTGCAATTACAGAAATGCGCGGTGTCGAATAGGTATAAGAAGCATTGCGGTGTCGTGCTTTTAGAGGACTGTACTTACATTCCATGGTACATCGACCAAGATAGCTGGCCATTATGCGAATCTCTCCTCTGTGGGCCGCGAGCCTGGCCGGCCTGGATTGGGCGAGGGCCAGCGATGAAGGACCATCCAAACCGAGCATCATCATGATCATGTCGGACGACCAAGACCGGCGATTGGGCTCGACGGACTTTCAAGGCGTGCTGCACCGCGAAATCTTTGCCCAGGGAGTCGAATTCGTCAACCACTTTGCCACGATCGCGCAGTGCTGTCCTAGCCGGGCGTCGCTGCTGCGCGGCCAGGCGGCGCACAACACGAACGTCACCAACGTCCACGCGCCCGGGTAACTAATATCTATGCAGAGCTTTGCAATCAATCACTTCCTGCAGTCGGCGCTGACAACCTACCTAGGGGAAACTACGACAAATGGGTTGTGGCGGGGCTCGATGAAGACTACCTTCCACACTGGCTTAAAAAAGCGGGATACCGGGCTGAATGTATGTACATAGGCCAATCAATCGGTGCCAATTTGACATGAAGGACTGACGGCTATAGACGTTGGCAAATTTCTAAACGGACTCAATGTTGTCAACGCAAATATTATGCCCAAGGGCTGGGACCACATTGACGCTCTGCTGGACCCGTACACGACCTACTACAATGTACCCGTGATGTCGCAGAATGGAGAACGCCCCGTCTACTACAAGGGATTCCACTCAACCGACGTCGTGCGCATCAAGGCGTGAGTCTTTCTCTCAGTCTAGTCTACTCTAGTCAGTCCAGTGGAGGCACCGCTGGCCGTTCAACCCAGACTGGACCGTCTCAAGTTTCTGCTCTCCCAGAAGCAGCCGTACTATTTGCAGATTGCCCCGTACTCGGTCCATGTACAGAACGACATCAATCGCGCCGTACCGCTGGCGCGCCACATGGACCTGTTTCCAGACGTAGGGGCGCCGCGCCTACCCAACTACAACCCTCCCGATGAGTACCAGGCTGGCAAGGGCAGTTGGCTCCGCACTCTGCCGCTCATGAATGCGTCAGTGCAGGCCGAAGCAGACTATTCGTACCGCCTCCGAGCCCAGTCGCTGCAGGGCGTCGACGAGATTATCCAAGACGTGGTGCATATGCTGTCTGCTCATGGCCAGTTGGACGACACGTACAGTATGTTTGTTGCAAATGCCCGCCCGAGACTTTTTTCGCTGATGGATCCCTATTGCAGTCGTCTTCACTTCGGACAATGGCTACAAGATTGGCCAGCATCGCGTTCCCGGCGGCAAGGCGCTGTTTTACGCAGAGGACACCAACCTGCCGTTTGCCGTGCGCGGGCCCGGCATACCCAAGAATGTGACGTCGCAGATTCCCGGCGTGCACCTCGACCTCGCCCCGACGTTTCTCGACATTGCCGGGCTGCCCAGGTCGGAATGGCCCGCCTTTTTGGACGGGCAGAGCCTGCTGCCGCAGTGGAGAGACCCGCACGCCAGCAACGGGTCAGGCACGGGCGACGGCAACAGCAAGGAGACGCTCAATGTCGAGTTTTGGGGGTCCTGCACGATCGAGGCACCCAACGGCCGCGAGCTGGGCGCCCCGTTCAAGACGACGTCGTACAAGACGCTGCGCATGCTGGGCGACCGCCAGTCGTGGCTGCTGTCCGTTTGGTGCACGGGGGACGTCGAACTGTATGATACCGCGGCGGATCCGTTTGAGCTGCGCAACCTGGCTGGCAATCCCGACTACGACGCTGTCTGGAACCGGCTCAATGCCCTCTTGCTCGTCACCAAGTCGTGCGCCGGAGGAACGTGCCGAGACCCCTGGGCCGTCTTTGCGGCCAATTCGACCCGCAACATCTCCACCATGGCCGAAGCCATGGACCCCCGGTACGATGCCTATTTTGCCTCGTTTCCGCGGGTGCACTTTGGCACCTGCATGCAGTACCAGGACATCAAGAACGAGGAGCCGTTTTACCCTCCAGCCGCAGCGACGACGGGCCTGGGCCAGGCTGATCGCCGCCCCACTGACAATTTTGTCTCGACCAACCCTGGAGTCGCCATAACAGACGCCGGTCTTTATGGGACACTGGCGCAGCGCAACGCCACGCTCGAGCAAGTGTATGCCAATGCACGGAACTTGACGGACGCGGAGATAAACATGCCGGGAGGAAGGGTTGGAGGTGCAGAGAAGAGATGGGGGGTGATGAGTGTCCCTGAATGGATTCTCGAGGGCCATGATTGAGTGGAGAGAAGCGCGGTAGGTATTTCAGCATGAGTGTAAGCACTGAATTTGGAGGCAGCTGCAGATTTATTTTGGAAAGGCCGCAGAATATCCGACGTGATTCGGAAAGGTTTCGAGGTCGCGAAGTGTGGCCGTTTTAACTAATCGTTGTCGCATGCATCATCTCTTTGATGGCAAAGAGGGAAAGTGTAACTACCAACCAATTGTCGATGCGCTTAAGTGCTTGTATTAGTACTTTGCAAACGCGAGAGCGTTAACCACTAAGATGTAAGGCTGGTAAGTAATTGATAATAAGAGAATTGAGTTTCAAATTTCTATCCACTATTCAAAAAGTACAGGTGGTGGAAACCATGTCATATCTGTGCCCTAGCGATCTGCCTCCTCCCATCAATGTCCGTAATGTTGTGCCAAAGTATATGAGAAGTCAAATAGCCACCTTCCACACTTGAATGTAATCATGTAATGGTGACCTTGGGACGACCGTCACAGGAGCAGATGGCCGTTCCGGTTCCCTACTTGTTATTAGACACCAAACTAATCGGAACTACGGGGCTACTTACACCATTCTCAAGTACAACGCTCCATGAATTGGTAACGGCAGTGTTGCCGCAAGTAAGTTGGACTGTTTTTGCAAACACACATCGCGAACTGCAAGTAATGCTGCCGCATACACTTTGGGCCGCGATGGAGGCCGGATGAAGGAGGGCAAGAGCCAAAGTGAAGACGAATGACGAATGCATGGTCGTGTAATATAATCCAAGGTTGTTGATTGGGTGGTGTAGAAAGTGCAAAGAAGCAGGTGGATAATCAACCGAAGACGTTGTAGCTCACCTTATATACATATTGTTATTGTATATGACATAGTATCGCGCGACAGAGTGTTTTGCTTGCATAGCAGAGCGGCATTGCCGGCATTCCCGTAAAAGGTTTGAAGGCCCCGTAATTCTGAAGAATCCAACTCCATCCAGTGTTCCTTTGCGGACATTGAGAGCAGAATGTTGCTGCACGATGAGTCTATCATTACTTCAGTGAAGTTGTAACAAAGTTGTAGTCCGTTCTCTCGCACGTAAATAAAACCGTAACGCTAAGAAGCGGCGTCGCTAGGCAGAGTTTACCTATTTTGAATCCCTAGCGCTGCAGCACTTTTTACAATATTTCCGTATAGGAGATCCGGCGGCGTTTCTCCGCATAACTCTAACTAACAGTACTCATTCCAAGTCGTCCAGATACCTTTACCTTCTGCCAGCTGTAAATGGAACCGGGGCCTCGGTCGCCATGTTTTCTAGCCCAGATTTTGTGGAAGGGGTCTGGGCAAAGGGTTTCTCGTCAGTTTGCAGCAGCGTCAATGCCGATCCTGCGAAGCTTAAAGGTAGGAAGATGTTTTAATTTGAGTTGCATACTGACTGTCAAAGACTACATACGTAATCGTCACTGTCGACCATATGGCTAGTTTGCCAGCTTTGTCACGTGCCCGCCAAGGTAGTTTGCTTCCAGGCCCCCAAGCAATTGGGGCGTGCAACCTATGCCAAGTGACTCACTAGAAATGTGCAACACAGAATCTTTAGAAGCAGCAACGTACGGAATACTCTTATAACACCTGTAATAGAGATCGGTACATGTAGCTTAAAGCACTTAATGTGAACAAAAACCGCTGCTATTATTTAAAAGGTCCTAGCCAGCCTAACAATGCACATCAACGTTCTAAAAAAAATCTAGCGAATGGGAACCTCTCTATCTTCCTCGAAACTACGCGAGCTCTACCTTTGGAACCTTGTATATAAACTTGATAACCGCTGAGGGTAAAAAAATTCCTCCTATCTACACCGGAGAAATATGAATCCGCGTCGGCACCTATATTTTACCGTTCTCCGACAGAAGTAAGCAAATGTTGTAGGGCATAGAAGCCAAGGAAAGGCGGAAAGAGGATGGGACCCCTTAACGCCGAGGTATATTAAGAACCTCCACTCAGAAGTACACATCTGTGACCTTTACTACATCCCAATTGTTGCGTGTTAATGCCGAACTCAATAACCCTCAATAACCCTCCTGGGGAGATGCGATTGGTTTCGCTGTCCCGTACCTCGGCCTCACCTCAAGCTCTCCGTATACAAAGTCCGGACCGTCCTTCCCGTCGGCGATAGTAGCATCATGGTACCAACGACTGAACAACCGCCTCGGACCGAGCCGCGACGACGCAATCGTAGGCCCAAAGCTTGCCCTCCTTGTCGGGCAAGAAAAGTGCGCTGCGACTATCAGCTGCCTTGTCGCACATGCGTGCGGCGTCAGCATCCGCAGCTTTGCAGCTACAACAGCCTCGACAGGCCATTGCTCACTGAAGAGCGATCGCACTTTGAAGATGCCGCTGGGTCTCTAACCGACAGAATTGCGTCTAAGAACCCTCACCCTTCGCGGCACAATAGTCCTGCCTTGCAGGCTCAACGGCAGAGCTGGAGCGGAGTTGAGGGTGCTGCAATTCCGTCCGATACTTCGCTGAAGGACCTGGCCCAGCTCACCATTATTCTCGATCACACAGCTAAGGATGCAACCGCGAGCTGCGAGACTGACGCCGACACTGGCAAAGTGACGTTTGTCGGATGTCGCGCTCTCGCCAATATCTTCCGCGCACTTCTATCATACCTTCCCGAGCACACAATTCCTCCTTCCACTTCAGTCGAGGCTGCTTTTGGCTTGACCAATCGTACAATCTCGCAACCTTTCATCTCGCTCTGGAACACCACCGCCCGCGTCACCGTTGGAGATATTCTGCGCTCCTTGCCTTCGGCCGAGGCATGTTTGAAATATTACCGCTCTTACCAACAAATCTGTCATCCATTTTTCCCCATAATCCCTGATATGGGAGCGTTCGAAGGCTACCTTTGCGTGGTGCTCGAGCGGCTCGTTGCAGAAGCCGACGAATCGTCATCATCTTCGACGCATTTGGCCGCTCACTTGCCACGTGCTGAGCTGGTAAGGTATGCCTTACTCTTTGCAGTCCTCGCGTCAGGGTGCCAGAGCTGTCTTGTTTCTGAGGGCGATCACCAACTTGCTCTGTCCTCCCGCGTCTTTGTGGCCTGCTCGTTTGAATGTTTGAGCCTCGCCAACCACTATGTCGTTCCTTCTCCTGAGACGATCCAGACCATCCTGATTCTCGCGAGTGTCAATTGCAACGATGGAAATCCAAGCGTCTCCATGAGCATGCTCGGCATAGCTGTTCAGCAAGCACAGGGTTTGGGATTGCACTGCAGGTGCGAGTGCACCTGCGGCTTACCCAGCTGCCATTGTCCCCAAATCTGGCACCCTCTGTGGAGAGCTATCCTGATAATGGACAGTAATTTGTCCATGATTTATGATCGAGTTCCGATAACTCCTCTTTGTGACAGGCTCAGCTGCTTACAATCACTTGTATGTGCCTCGCATCTGGAGTTTCAGGATTGTTTATTCGTCTTACACTCCCTACAAATCCAATGGCAGTCGCTTGGGGGCCACAACACTCGTGCATCAATTCAAGGGGACGTTATAGAGTCATACTTGAAGCACATCGCTCACCTGGGGCAAATTGCACGTAGCGACAAGTCATCGTTGTCTAGTCCCAATTCGGTGCAGGCTACACTGGAGCAACTCCTGTTCACCGTGCACCTTGATTTTTTTGAAGGTATCCTACATCTTCACGCTGCTATAGCGATTACGCATTCGACCGAAACGCGAGTATGCCACTTTCATGACATGGTTTCCAAGTTTTGTTCGGTGATGAGCACCTATCTCAAGCTTCGGCGCCTTTCACCAATCGGAGAATTAGCGTGGGAGCTCAATCGCGCTTCCAAGTCGTCCGCACTACTGCTTGCGTCATTTGAGGCTATTCTACAGGTCAATTTGTCTGGGCGCTTGTTTGATCAGTTGCCACATTTGCTGTCTACCAGCGCAAGGCGTCGTAAATGGAGAGATGAACCGGCAACATCATCCTGCTCCGCGGGCATTAAGACCCTCTGTCGCTTGCTCGAATTGAAATCTGGTGTGCCTGTCGAAGTGACTAAAAAAGCGAAATAAGGCGCCACCGATATTCTTCACAACTGAAAAGCGCAAGGGCCCCCTTAACTTGCAGAGGAAATTGTCGGGGTTAGAATTCCCTTCAACTTGATTCAAGCGACTTCAAAACACTCACTCTTTCTGATGCCCGCAACAGGATTGTTATTATTCTCGCGCTCTTGTTCAATACGACGTACATACTGGACCGGGTCTTGGAGTCCTGACCAGTAATTCATGTTGAAATCAATTTGATTCGACTTCGGTCCTAGAAATTGATTCGACCTACGTAGAGGGTTATACTAGGCGCTAGCATTTCAGAGCCATCTGGCTTCATCTGATCCTGGCATACAGGAACCCCTTTCAAAATCAAACACAACTTCTTGTTCGCTCACTTTACTTTCCACGGCAACTATTCGCCTCCAGTCAAGATACTGCGCTTCCTCTCCCGCAACACCCCATCGTATGTTACCTGTCGTGAATCTTGCTCGATCCAAAAGCTGGCCCGGTCCAACGCCATTGGATTTTCCAACCGTTTGCAAAAGCATTGGGGCCATCTCAAAAAACCCAGTATCGTGCCTTGGAAGAAATTCTGGGTGCAAGGCACGTAGTTGCTCTTGCGTTTGTTTGTCGTGGATTCCGACGTCCCGGAGAAGCCAGTTATTGTATGTGTTTAGGGCAATGTCGACGTTATAGGAGCCGCCTTCCAACGCCCTCCGATAAAGAGCTTGCATGATTGCAATTCCTCCCGTTAGTCCAGTCCTGCAAGACGAATAATCAGATTTTTTCCTACGAATTTATGACTTTACAACTTACTGTGAGTCTGAATTGGGGAACAGAGGCATGACTGGTTCATCGAGTCCTAGGAACTTCCCTTGTTCCCAAGACGCCCCCGTGACCTGGTAGACAATCAGCTTAGATATGGAAGAGAGTATTATCGCCGCAACTCACGCAGTCGCTAATTGGTTGATACCCAGCTCGACCACTCCATTCACCTTTCCAACCATAGCAATTTGCCCTACAGTAAACGATGCCCTTTCCACGTCGCCGCGCGAGCTCGTGAGCCCAGTTCCTGCCCAGTCCTAATTTCTCGAAAGCACCTGGCCTGTAACTGTTGACGACAACGTCGGCTTCTTTGAGAAGTTCATCGAGTTGGCGCTTTCCCTCGGGAGTCTTAAGATTGATGTTAACATCTCGTTTGCCAATCTGGCAGTCTGCGATGAAAGGTAGAGCGTCTGGTTGCGTATCTGTAGACACGCGTAACACGTCTGCCCCCATCAATGCTAAGATGCGTGTCGCTGTTGGACCGGCAATCACCTTAGTCAGGTCGAGCACTTTGATGCCTGCTAATGGCCGACCATTCGTCTGGCTGTGGGTCCAAGGTGCAGGCGGTAACTCCTCTTGAGATTTGTAGATCTTAAAGAGCGGCTCTTCAATGTTCATCTTGCCGTGCGGAGTTTCCGCGTACTCATCGATAGTTCGGCAAGTCGCGCCTGGCTGCAACCATCTTTCGTTAGCCTCGACTTCAAGAGATATGCTGTCTCTTTTGGCTACGGTGTCCTTATAGATATCTTTGATTGTTTCGATGCACTCATTACCTTGTAGATCAAGGCGATGCTCTGGCAAGTCTAGCATGTGAAGTGTGGGTGTTGCGTTGAGGCTTCCGTGCAGGTGAAAGTATCGGTTGTCTTTTGTCTTGTACCTAGAAACTATTAGCGATTGCTCGCATGATCCTTATTTCTCTATCTTACATGTTTGATGCCATGTTTCTCCAAGTCTCGCGCATGCGCCCAGTGTCAAGATGGATGGCTCTTGGCATCAGTTCGCTCTCGGTAAAGACTTTCCCGTTGAACTGAAACAGGAAAACCGAGCACAATGTCAATGTCGCGGAGTACACATCTACAACGATTTTCTTTGGCTCTCCAGCATTGTAGCGTTCCCGGCAGATAGCACTCCCAAATAGTCCAATACAAGCCCACAGGGCAGAAGCGGACTCCGACATTTTCAATGGCGTTGGCAAAAATGAACTAACGTCTGGCGTGAAGGCGACGGTCGATGCGTAGTCTGTCACTGCGGGTGGCATCTCCAAGTTTGCGTTCGTGATCAAGGTCGACAGGATCTTTTTCGCGTCTAAGGGAATGGATGAACGCGAATTATCGGGTGCAATCGTCATGCGAATGTCATCGCCCTCCGAGTGAGACTTTCCGTTCGTGTTTGTCATATTTTATGGAACTAGAAATCGAATTTGATATGGAAGCACTTGAGGTTGTGTTGTGAAAAAGCGGGTGCAGTAGAAATGTTGCAGTTCTCTGTCAGGCAGTGCGCTTGGATGGAGATTTGCCCGTTCACACCTTTGAATCTTTGACGGAACATTCTGAACCAGAATTTATATAAAATCAGTGACTGACGCATCGCAGAAATATGCTTTTGTCTGGTGACTTTGGAGCTTGCTACAGACTACGAATGTCTGACATGGACTTCGCTCAAGCATTCGGATAAATCACAAATAACTGGCAAGCCTCATGAGAATCGCACCGTAGCCAATGACTGATGAATATTATGCCTAGGCAAAGATAACCTGGCGAATCCGTAGGAAACAGAAACATACAACCACCGCACTGCGATCCCATCCGTAAAGCCCGAGTTCGGTGTCCCACTTTGCTTCGGTAATACATCTTCCTGTTTTGATAGGTGAGGGGCATCAGTCAGGCGCCAAAATAGAAGCATATCACGAATTTCAGGCTACGCTTCGTCCTCGTTTGCGTCAAAACTCTCCACGCGCAACTGACTGTAACTTCTCTTGAACCTACACAAATATCTCCGAGCGCGCCGGTTAATGCCGCGCGCCTGCTCGGACTTTAGTGGGGGGGCGGGTATGAAGCGACATCACCCCCGTTGTCGCCTGACACAGGGAAGCTTAACGCCGAGCAACGGTACTCTTCATATTCCCTAATCCCCGAGCTAAGGTGGAAACCAGATCATCGTTATGGGTTGGACGGGTAAATGTTATCTGATATGTCTCATTTGTGTCGGCGGTCGATTCTTATATGAGCGACGCATGAAATTCCGCAGAAAGGGACTTCAACGAGCGCATACATAGAGACGCACTTCCGAGCAATACAGTGTTTGAAATAGATTTTATTGTCGTTGTTCTTAACATACTGTTATGCATTACAAAATTAAATATTTCGATGCATATGCGTTGAATGTTCGCAGTATGGTTTTATCACGCAGGCAGGATTCTACCAATTATAGTCGAACGTTATGTACCATCCGAGCGATTTACGCTACTGTCACGACAGCCTCGACGAATTGTCCTAATCGTAGTGTTCCAATGTTAGCGGATAGGAAACAATCAACCAATGCAACACTGTTGTGCATTCCCAACAAAATTTGGGTTCTGATTAGTGGACTAACGGCCGTCTAGTGCTTGGCTTTTACTTCGCGATCATCCAGTTATCCGTATCTCAGATCGGCGTCTGAACATATCCATAGCACATATCCATGGTTTTCTAGAAGTACCGACGATCTGTTGGAGAGAGAAGCTAGTTACTAGAAGTAAAACAACACACTTTACTATGAATGGGAGCGTAGTCCATTCCTAAGCACTCACCATTTAAGAAGAGTGCATCATAGTCGTCGCTATAGTAATCTCATTTCCACCCGTTATCGACACAGTAGAAGAATAAAAAAATATTCCCCGGCTTGGGACGCGCACACCAATCGTGGCTCACGTGAACTCACCATTCAATAACGGTGCGGCTTTACGGCTGCGTAAGCGCCGTTACTAGGCGCTTTAAAATACGGTAGTTCAAAACCCAACTCCAGGTTCGGAGCAGGCAGGAACAACTAACCCCTAAGCATAAAACCGCAATCAGCTTTCGCAATATTTGTAAGACAATCCGTAAATTCAGTGCCCTTGAAGCGTCATATCTAGATAATTCTGATGTAGCCAACGGAGGGGTACATCAATATCTAGCTTAAATGTTCGATTACCTAGCTGCAAGACACGTGCACTGTCATGCAGTTGGTAATGTTTACCACGGTTCACTCAATTCTAACTAGAGAAACTAAGGAATTGGACAGCATGTTCCAAGGGAATTGACGGGCTAGTACCTGCAGTTTTACTTGTTTGATGGGCGCCGGTTGGCCGGTGGTAAGTCCCTACCAATGACTTTCACGATGGCATTCTATAAGTACGGTCCACGATTTTCTTGCATTGCAATCGATAAAAAGCTGGCGATTAATGAAATCCCATGTGATCTTTAATGGATCAGGTACAGTAAGGTGACGATGGGAGTATTCTGCACCACCGTAAGCAGCTCATGTACCATGAAGGCCCTACTATGCACTGGTATGCATTACCTGCAAAAACTAAGGTATATCATCGAGATTTAGAATTTCTAACGAAGATTTTAGCCAATGACTTCGAATATGGGCCACTTTTCGGGAATTGCCCGTTAAACAGCAGGGATTTTTGACGTTACGGCCTCAGCCTTCTTTCTGTTACTTTTTCCCAGCAAGCGGAAATAAGATCAAAATTTCTTGGCGTCTTCATGTGTCTTCACGGTACAATCAGACTATTACGTGTACCTTCTGATGAACTTACGAAAGAAGGATGGCGAGTAAACCGCATGAGTGATTGTCCCGCTTTTTTGTTGTCTATTTTTTAGCCCTCATTTCGGCCTAGGTAAGTATGCTTAGTATAGTAGACGTGAAGATCCAACATATACAGGTGATTGGTATCGCAGTATAAGTATATCCCATAAGTCTATGAAACTCCAAAACTACATCGCACTGAATTCCAGCAAAAACTCACCTTTCGTTTATCAAGCAGCCGACTTTTGACATTGAATATGAAAACCTTACAATACGACCTCCTTCGCCTTCTTATTCTCGTTCTTGAGATCTCCCCGGCGATTGGGTTATCTTTTAAAATTCCCAATCTTCAGCAGATTGTCGAAATAGGCCAAACAGCTATACTAAAAAATGGGAAAATACATTACAGACCCTTACCCGGTTCTTCCATTCATATGGAGCTCTTCTGCGAGCAACCACAACATCTAAGTTTCAGTGTTGATAGCAAATTTGCAACGGTACGTGGTTCTTGTGTCCTTCAACCTGCTTTTCTCATCTATTTAGTGTTGCGACGAAGGACAAGACCTTTCCGTGGTGGAAGGCCAATGCAAGCCATTGAAACCACAACCAGACGAACAGCAACAGCCAAAAGGGTACCACAGAAAACCTCTCGGAAGACACCACCACCCGAGGCACCCCCACGGGGGCCATCACAGACACCACGGAGGGCGCCACGGAAGACATCACAGAGGGCACTATAAAGGAGGAGGTTATTTGGGCAAAGAGTTGTAGATTTACTCAATATATCAAAGTCACAAAGCTTCTTCCATTTTTCTATGTTCACTATTTCGGTCATTGTTTTTTGGATAAGATCTAATAAGGCCAAAACCGTACACGGATATCCCTATGTAGACAGAAAAAGGAAAAGGAGACAAAGAGAGCAGAATGTGGCTTCATTGCCGTTTTGACACATACTCTCGCTTTGCATTACGCTTTCTGGCAGCCAAATATTTTTAGCATCAGATTCTTCGTCGTGTTAATCACGTTTCTGCCTTCCATTGTAGATACAAAGAAATTCCGCGAGTGGAAGCAAACGACCAGGCAAAGGTGTTGAATGCTAGAGGGGTACGCTCACTTGGATCTTTTGTTTTGATTTACAGGCTGCTCACTGCTCTAAGTCTAAGATACTGGATCTTTTTGCGCGGATGAATACGGCTAATCACTATTTCTCGCCTTGATCAAATACAATGCCGTATTCTTGTACACCCTCGATGTCACGTAACTTTTTGACGGCCTTGGAAGTTTGATCATTGTTAACCAAGGAATCGATACTCTGTCATTTTATCAGTACCCATTCACTAGAAACATTCACGAGATGTTGCAGTAAAAAAGAGACAGACATACCTCTATGTCGGGCCACCCGAGCACCCCGGCCCAGCTGCCTTTGGCATCCTCGATTCCTAGCCCCGTCCACTCCACAACGTCTCTTCCCTCTTTTCTAAGCGCAGCGATGAGATCATCCCATGCACCCTTCACCTCAGTAACCCGATCTCCCACTGCACCAGTGAAAACTTGTGTGGCACCTCTCTGGAAACAGGCCAACGATCTTTTATTCTCGGTCGCGTTTTGGAATAGGACTGGGGTTGATTTGGCAGCTGCAAAGGGCACGATGCTTGCCATTGTCTCTTGGTATGAGGGAGAAGAAGGGTAGAAAGCGTGGAAGTATGAAGGATCTTGCCATTCTGCCGGAGATTCAGATGAGATTATGCCATGATAATACGCAAAATGTTATAGACACGATAAGGAGTAGGGGAGTAGTTGAACTTGCTGGGAGAATAGATGTGAAAGGTGGATCTTCCTCGCTTACCAATGCTCAGGACACTACGATATTCATGGGTGATGTCTTTGCCATTGTGGCGCGTGATATAACCTAAGCCATGGTGCAGAACGCCGGGCTCTTTGGAAAATGTGTGCTTGAAAGCGGTTTTGGCCGCAGCGTGGGCCTCTTTGGCTAGCTCGGGTTTGAAAAACGGGAAGACGAATTCGGTTATGGGCATATCGGGGGCAGTGAATTTAATTCTAACGACTAAATGTGGACAATAAATTCTAGACAATAATCTAGTATCTGATTCAATTTTGAATGTTTTGGGAGAATTTCGAAGAGCATGGCATCAGCTTATATATACAAGAGTCAGATTAGTGATCGTCGTGGCGAAGTGGAAGTCCGCGGAAGTGGGGTTCCACCTCCGTCACCTGCATTGTAGAAATTTAAAGATTTGCAAATATGAGTAATATCACATAAGACAATATCCATACTGATTAGAAACAGAATAGCGGAGATCCACCATGTATAGAGGGATCTACAACGTAGGAGTAGGCTCACATGGCAGCGTCTACGCTCTACCACTTCACTACTATGACCTTCTGAAATATTCCAACGTAATGTAGACCTAGACTTTTAGGAATTTGGTATCTATAGTATATACTTGAACAATGGACTTTTGTCGCCTAGCTTGTCCAATTGTTCATCTGTATACTGAGCCCTGACCTCTTCCTCGCTAATAATCTCCTTCTGCTTGTTTCTGAGCTTCAGCGTCAATTCAAGACCAATTGCAGCTAATAGACCGAGGCAGATGAAGCCCAGTGTCACACCATATCCAGTCTGGTATCTCGGTGCTTCTTTGTCCAAAAAGATGTTGGTTCCGATCAAGCTTCCGAAATTCCCTGCTGCCAGAGTCCACGCAAGTCCAATCGAGCGTTTCCATGACGGAGCTAGGTTATTTCCAGTCCACGCGCTGATGCATGGCAATAGTGGATAGGTGCCTATTTGCGCAAGGATGATGGCAAAGTATAGTGCTCCCACATTTTGCTTCACTCGCTCTGCCATTCCGAAAAGCATTGCCAGAGCCACCGTCAGGAGAAGTAGAGGTCCGCTAACAAATGGAAATCTCCATTTGTATCGGTCAGCCAATCTTCCGGAGATCCAAGCTGCAATTCCTCCGCAGAAGTAGGGAGGAGCAGTCAAAAGCTGGGCTTCCGAGGACGTAAAACCAAGCTGTTTGATGATTGCAGGCATGGTGAACTTGAAGGCCGCATTCGGAACTGCGTTTGCCCACGCCATGATAATACCGGCCCACACTTTCCAGTCAAACACTGCGTTGAAGAATAATGGCCAGGAGAATTTGTCGCCTTCTTCCGTTGAAGATTTAACTCCATCGGCGATGAGTCGGCTGTTGATGAAGGTTTTCTCGTCCTCGGAAAGCCATTTCGCGCGCTCTGGGCTGTCGATAATGAGGAAGGGGACAACCAGGCCAACGGCAATTGTGACAGATCCCTCGATCAAGAAAATCCATCTCCAGCCACTGATGCCTCTTGCTCCATCCATTTTGGCAATTGCGTATGCCAATAGTCCTGAAAATGCCCCAGAGAAAGCGGAGGCTGTGTAGAATAATGAGAGGCGCTGCTGTACTTCGCTCCTCTTGTACCAGTTTGTGATGATGAATACAGCCCCTGGAAAGAAACCTGCCTCGCACAACCCAAGCATCACTCGGCAAGCAACTAGGCCTTTGAAATCTTTTACGATTCCCATCAACGTCATCACAATTCCCCAGGATAGAATAAGAAATGACAGCCAGATACTGGGTCGAACTTTTTTGAGGACAATGTTGGAGGGAATCTCAAAGATTATATAAGGAATAAAGAACACTGTAGAAGCAATGTTGTACTGGTTCCCCACCAGTCCAAGTTCTTTGTCCATGCCTTCAATTTTCGCGTTTCCGATGTTTGCTCGGTCAATATGTGCGAGCAGGTACAGGAGTGCCATCACTGGGACGAGGCGTATGTCGATCTAGCGAGGGTCAGTCTGGACAATGAAGAGCAGGAAGCATGCTACACATACTTTGCGCAAGACTTTCTTGGCCTCTTTTCCTTCATATTGTTGGAGGATCGATTGCGCATGGGCTATATTCTCTTCGGCGTGAATCTCCGCCTTCTCCTGGGTGATGTCGGCCATGGTAGGTTTGAGGGATGTCTGCAGCCCAGAGTGGAACGATACTGGAAAGACAGGGACAAAAGCTTGACTTTTTTTATACTCAGACGACCAAGAATCTGGTTAAATAGGTGGTCATTAGGCTCGTGAGTCGGTGTGCCTCGCTAGTCGGGGTGCCTCCGCAATCTTCCCCATACTACAAACTATGGGGTGTCCGAAACGCCCGACCCCATCCCACATTATATTTCCCCGCATTTCTATCGTAATTGGACGGCCCCATCCCACATTGTGTATGTCCCCCGCATTTTATTGTAATCACACTAAATCGGATGGGTGCTACCGAAGGCTACGGTGAGGGCGACTATCAAAGCTCGTTAGCTGCCACGGTCAGCTTCGGCACCAGTGTCCGAAGCGCCCGTCGGTGGAGGTCCGAGGCGCCCGATACAACGCTACCAAACCATGACGGGTATAGTGATAAAGACTACAAGCTTTTCATGACACCGTGAATGGCATGATAGATAGTCACTTGACGGGAAATTAGACCCATATATAAACCGGAAGACGTTACGCACGAGCCCGAATTTTGTACCGTGACCACCCCGATAAAAATGCAGCGACCGTACCCATCCTTCGCTGAATTGCCCGTCAACAAGTCCGGTCCACGGGGAAATGCATGGGGATTATGGGGTAACGATGATCAGCTCGGAACGCTGAATCACCTCACCGCCGAGCGAGTACGCGATGGGTGTCGAGAGGTCACAACAGGTGACAGGGTGAGTTTGAAGTAAGCAACCCGCATACAATTTCTTTGGCAACATCAGTCTGACATAAGCATGTAGTTGGCAGCTCGAAGGCGCCACAAACCCACGCTTTCAATATCCCCGTAATAATCTTCATGTCAACATGATAAACAAGGAACCGCGCGTAGCAGCTTTCGACGATGAATGGTCGTTCAACACACAATGCTCGAGCCAGTGGGACGGGTGTCGCCATTATGCTTACCAGGAAGAGAGATTATTCTATATGGGCCGTAAAGCGTCCGATTTCGAGGAATCTCCAGAGCCAAGTGGAATACATCATATGGCGAAAAAGGGGGTTGCTGGTAGGGCGTTTTTCGTAGACTGGTATCGATGGAAGATGGAGATCAAGAAGGAGAAAGTCGATGCATTCTCCAGTCATGCGATCCCATTCTCTGAGCTTCTCGCGGCTGCGGATCATCAAGGCACACCTCTTGCATCTATCCAGCCAGGATCAATCCTCATTATCCGCTCTGGCTATATTAACCAATACAATCACATGCCTGAGGCAAAACGCACCGAACTTGACACAATTTACCAGCATACGAAGCCTAGTAACATCGGTGTACAGGCTTCTCAGGAATTTCTATCTTTTCTTTGGGAGAATAGAGTAGCGGCTGTCGCTGGAGATAGTCGCAGTTTCGAGGTGTGGCCATGTAAGGATGAGGACAAAAAGTGGCAGCTGCATCAGTGGTTACTTGCCGGGTGGGGAATGCCTATTGGAGAACTTTGGGATTTGGAAGAGCTGAGCAGAATATGTACAGAGCAGAATGAAGGAAAAGGAAGATGGTCATTCTTTCTAACAAGCGCGCCCATGAATGTCAAGGGCGGGGTTGCAAGCCCACCGAATGCTTTAGCTTTCTTCTAAATACACTAAATAGACATACGCCTGAAACTAGAAATCAAGAAAAATGCTCCAGAACATTGTGACAAATCTTCGTTGTTGATATTAGCATTAATCTTAGCAAAAAAGCTGCATTGAACGGGTCCATATATTATCTGTTTCAAAGTTTCACATAAAGATTTTTTTTACTTCTTTAAGCATTCGAAAACCTTCCACGTAGGGACATTATACGTATAGAAACGTTGGTGTAGTGTGGGCTTTAGCGCTAAAGACGCAGAGATGAAAAAAATTAATTAATTATTAGAGTTAAATACTATCCAAAACAAAATCATAAACACCAACAACAAGACCTCTTCATCGTTAAACAGTCATAGTTCAACATGTTTGGCTTGTCCAAACCCAACTATACCAGCAATAACAGATCTAATAGCACTCCTCCCCCAAGCCGAAGCACAACGCGTATCCAGCCGTTATGCACTCTGCCGTGAAACCAGCGCCGAATTTCTTCTGGCAGGCCGAGTTGGTGTAGAAGGGCAAGAGTCTTTTTACGTGCGGGGCAGATTTGGTGGATATTCTGCTGCACTGCAATTATTTGTTAGCCCAGCACACAGCCAGCAGGTGTGACGGAGCTTACCCATTCCCCAACTTTATTGCCTCCAGCTTGGTTGCAAATGGGCTGGATAACCTTCTTCTCTCCACTGACGTAGCTGCAGTTATAGACGTTAGGTAACCATGCCGGTGGTCCTTGTTGCATTTTGATCATGAATGAGTTGTCCAAAGTAATACGAAGGACATTTGAGTACCTACGGGGAAGCCTCAGAAACTGGGTGAGGGTTGGCGATGGGCGCGGGAGCTGGGGCGGCTCTGTAGGAATCAGTTCGCTGAGCATATTATGGACGTGTGGAGGATAACCATCACGGAAGCGAGGACAGTGAAGAAGGTGGCCTTCATTTTGACGGAATGAGCAGCGAAAGAAGCATTCAATGTTGGAGTTGGTATGACTGATATGTTGCTCTGTGGGGTTGTGATGAAATGTGGTTAAGTTGAACGCATCGCATCCATTTATACGTTCTCTTGCACTCCTCTTTGCGCATATATTGTTGACAAAACATTGGAAATAACGGTAGGTGACAGTTCTGGTAGGTTCATTTTGTAGGGCCCAATGCAGGGTCTTGGTCTGAGTAAAGCATAATACCACAGCATCAATGATACCGACAGTGTAAACCAATAATGTAATGTTATATGTGCTCCTGTAATTTGAATTCTTTGAAAGGTGGGCATGAAGCAAGCAGGGAACAAATGAAGAAAGGAATAATGCCAAGGATTCATTGAGATGATTACAGGGGAACCGTGGAAAATCTATCGCAATCTATGTGAGAGAAAGATGGGTACCGTGCTTCTAAATTGCTGAAATCGAACTGTCGCAAAAACGAACTCTGCGCCTCGGAGACTGAGTTTACCGATGTATTAATGCATCGTCTAAAGAAAAAGAGCCGAACTCATTCTCAGCCGTTTTATTCCTATTCTAAATGCGTGAATTTCACTTACAGTCAGATGTCGCGTGATCTCGGTTCACCAGAACTTGGATCTTCGTTCTTTTTCCTTAGTCAGCTTTTCAAGCTCGGCCCGTATAGCCCCCAACTCTTGTCGATGTCTTTCCGTTGTCTCACGCAGCATAGTCTGGTGCGCCGCCGTCATATCGTTGAATTGCGCTTCGAGCTTCTCGTGCCATGGATAAAGAACAAAGATCTGGAAGCATAAAGCCGAAGAGCCAATGACAAAGTTGGTAAGGGAGAAACCACGTGTGATGAGCATTGCTGCGATGAAGAACCCGTTGATCTTGCGGGGAGATTGTGGGGAGTATGCTTGGAAGAAGCAACTATGCGCCTGGCCTGAGAAAAACAGACTTCGATGAATAAGCGAAGCAGTGGAGGCCTGTGAAGGTTTATAAATTCCAGCGAAACTTTGCTAGATCAGATATCCAAACCCTGGGCTTTGATACTTTGTAGCATATGACAAGAAAACAAAAAGTCGCGGAAAACTCGGAGATTGGGGCCACCTTTCAATGGAAAACCGTTCGATTTCTGTTAAAACGGCTACCGGGCTAACTGTGATGGGCTGTCTGCCCCACATGCGTAGTTATCATATGGCACCACTTGCCACGTTTTCAGTTGGACTAGAGCTGGGCATGTAAGGAAGGTAGACTGCTACAATCCATTCTAACTTGCTTCGGTAAATCCCAAAAAATCGTATGACCACTTCTTGGCATCTTGGCAACATCTTTCTGCATATTGTAGCTTGAGAACAGAATAATCCAAACATTTAAAGAAGACTTTGTGTCTTTCTATAGTATAGCGTGAACCCGCCAGGTTGGTATTCATGTTTCACTTACAGCGGTACCGTCCAGTAAGCTAAGGGAACTTTGGGGGCGGGGGCCAATGTCTTAGTATATGCTAAAATCGCTAGTTAATTGTAATATAGTAATCCTGATAGCTCTATCGTGGACTTGACCCATGATACAGATGCTTGCTACATATCCCAATACATCTATTACGCGCCTGGAATCAGCAAAGAGGTAGCTTTGGAAAGGACCTTCATTCATCTATGCTTGGACAGTTTTCTCAGTTATCGCAATCGAATGAGCGAACAATGGTGTTTCGAGGGTCATATTCGAAGGAAAGTTCAGCTCATATATACTAAAATTGATTCTTCATATTCATTGAAGCTTAGGCTAGTGTCGAACACACGGTTAATCATAATCATCAAAATGAAATCTGGGTAATGGGCAGGTTCGGCGAGTTCAAGGCATGGACTTTCTGGCTTTTTGCATTGTGGCCGAGGAATAACTATTTTATGAATCTGACGTCTGGAAACTCTGTACTAGTCTTGGCGCCAAAGAACAAACCGTCTTTCTTGCCTTTCAATACCCTATCAAACCACGCGACTGACCACGTCCAAACCACCACGCCTAGCCTCCTCGGCGCAATAACCCCACCAACAGCCAACACCCCATCCTTATTCCTCGTGTCTCGCAGGCCCTCTGTCTCAATCACCGTCGGCAAATCCGTAAAACTCAGATGTTGGGTGCCATTCAGCGCGATCCAAGCCTTTGTGTCGCCTCGAAGCAAGTTGTCCCATGCATACTCCCAGCCCTCGACATGGCCTTCAAGAGGGGACTCGCGCTGAAAAAGCAGTGTGGGGGTGGACAAGGTGGCGTTGATCTGCGCCTGAAAGATCTGCCCGTCCCAATCTATAACTGCGCTGATTCTAGAGTCGAGAGACGCGGCGAGGAGAGACGCAGCGCCGCCTATAGAATGGCCAAAGACGCCTATTCTGGTTTTCACTTCTCCATCACCACTTTTTTTCTCCTTCTGAGAGGGAGATACTGGCGCGTGCAATCCACCAACAGTTAATGATCCGCTTTCGATCGCGTCGATAACTGATAAAAAGTCTTGCGCGCGTACAGGCAGACTTTCGTTCGGCCCCAATCCATCCGGCGACACGCCCGTATTATTTACCACCGTCGAACCGTCTTCAAACTCCACAATCGGGCATTCATACGTGATATCCATACTCACCACCGTATACCCAGAGCTCGCGATGGCAGAGAGGTACAGTTGGTACGCGAACCTGCTGGCTTGGTACCCTGGCTGGAAAAGCAAAATAGGCGATCCTGACTCATCATCATGAGCTGGAGCGCAATACTCGACCTCCAACGCAGCAAAATCCAACCCCGAGATTTGCGATAAGGGCACGCCGCCAGGTTCCTGTTTCTCCATGATGCGCGCTGTCTTTTCTGGCATGTACGCGAAGTGCGATGCATTCGCGCATGCCAAAGAGGATATTTGCGGCTGGAAAACAGAGAGCATCAGTCGGCGTTTGGTATCGTTCTTGGGTGAGAGAGCATCGTCGCGCGATGTTTGAAGAGCGATATTGGAGAGGGAAACTGGGTACGGTCCGAGCTGGGGGAATGTAGCGGAGGCTGAGGTGATCGTGGTCATGACGTAGCTCACGAATGCCATGGGGTGAGTGAGCCGCATGCTGGACGATGCGTGGTGAGAAGGCGAAGTATTATGCCAAATATCAAGTCGCAACTATAGTTAGAGCTAGGAAATGCGCGCTCTACATATGAAATGTAGGTAGTTAGAAGTGGAAGAGGTTGACAGTAACCAACCATCCAATACTCCGGTCCTAGTCAGTGCGAGGCTTACTTATACCCAAGCATATCTACGCTTCGCTTCAGTCCATTGACCAACATGCGCCACTGTCAAGTTTATCGATCCTTTTCCAGCTTACGTTTTTCTACTTTGTATCTAGCGATGACAAACGCCTATTTTATTCTCTCAACGCGGGCTAGTGGAAGGATTGATATAGCTATTTTTAGAGTGCCCGGGCTTCCTTCTCGTATCCTTCCTTCCCCGCACAGTTGGAAAAACATCGAGGTTAGCTAGAAAACATGGAAATATAATGCTTTGCTGGTTAGTGGTCATCTAAACTAAAGGGCTAAAGAGCGTGCATAGTAAATACGTAGAAATTTTACATGAACTGTTATTCCGCTGTAAAACAGGAAGCCGATTGTGTTTATATGCCTTTCTGCCGCTGCTGGAATATATCTATACGAGTGGATTGTAGAATCTGAACCTATTTTCCGGATCGTACACTTTTTTCAAGTGCACCAATTTCCGTATTTTCCAATCCTCATACCCATACATTTGCTCCACAGGTTCGTCGCCTTTGGCGTAGTTCACATATGTATGTCTCCTGGTATTTTCATTGTCACCATCGAAGAGTGCCTGTCGCATTCGATCTCCGTATTCTATGGCGTTTTTCGCGTCTTCTGATCTATTACCCTCCCACCAGATTGCAGGAGAAGCGAGCACAGGATATTTGCGTTCTTCCAGAGAGAGCGACATGCTGTCCGGATCGACTGCTTGCACGCCTTGAATCCCATAGTTCTCGAGGAGGAAAATAGACGTTGAATAGCGGGGGTCCGCAATCATGTCGCTGAAGATATCGAACGCAATGGTTAGAGAAGTGACATTCCATTTCGGGATAGAAGCTGTTCCGCCAATGATGTTCATTCCGGTGCGGCAGGCAGGGCTGTTGAGGTCTTCACCAATGATCGTGTGAAGAAATTCATAATCCACATTCTTCGCGATTTGGGTAGATGCGGGTCCGACAACGATGAATGGTTGGACCCATTCGTAAGCTTCATCTTCGGAGCCTTCGAAGACCACGTTATATGCGATGACGGGCTGGGCGAATCAACATTTTACCCCTGTAAAAGAAGTCTAGGGGAACTCACCTTGCTTTTGTCAACATCCAAAATTCGAACGCCCACTCCGAAAAGGAACATAGAGGATGGGCGCTTGGGGTCAGCATCAAACTTGTTCACCAGCTTGAATAGTGATTCAATCTTGTCTATGGTAAAGATGAGCGTGTAAACAGTCCAAGTTTTCTTGATGTCGTAGATTCGCAGGGTCATCCTGGTAACAATGCCGAAGTTGTGCCCAGCACCCCGGATGGCCCAAAAAAGATCAGCGTTCTCAGTCTCCGACACGGTGACGACGCTGCCGTCAGCGAGGACGATACGAGCAGACACAATATTGTCAACTGCATATCCATGACGGGCCTGGAGCGCGCTGTGGCCTCCTGCCAGAAGAGGCCCAGCAACTGAGACGCATTGACACAGACCAGTAACTGAGATTGCGATTAGCGAAAAGTTAGAATGCCATGCTTAAAAATCCCAGTACCTGCTTGCTTCTTTTGAGCAAACAATGCTGTCGTGATCTCGTGTTGGAGCGTTCCTCCACCAACTGTGGCGGTCTGTCCACCATCGTCGATAGTCGTAACATTCAGCTTGCGCATTCGAATCTGGATGCCGTACGGCAAATTATTCAACGTAGTTGTCCAACCATGCGTACCAGTCACAGCAAGGAAGGGTACATTGAACCGGTTTGCAGTTTGCACCGTTGCCTGAACATCTTCCTCGGTCGCGACCTCGACGACCATACCAAAGTTGGGCTGCACGTGAGGGGAGCTGGCTCGAACCTGCAGCGCATGCCAGCTCTCACTGCATGGGAGGTGGATGATGGCATTTCCCGAGAGTAGCGGAGATAATGCTTTGGCCACGGCATTGATACCCCAAGGCTCGGGTTCTGTCGGAATACCAAATGCATCTGTAGTGAAAATTGAGAATATACGGCTCAGCGGCGCGATAGGTAGCTGCATCGTGAATATATATTGACGACTTAGGCGTGGAAGGGACGAGTGTTATATGTAGAGGTGAGGAGCAGAGAAGATCTAATTTTCAATAAACTTTAAATTGTGTTGAAATGCAGCTGAGGGATGATATGCAGGCGCATACGCGAGAAGGCTTGGATGTAGTAGCTAGATCCTGGCCACACGTAAGCATAGTGACAGCGTGCATTTAAACATTTCCCAAACCATTGGATGATATTGCACTCAAGCATATAAAGATCGATCAAGTTCTTTGCACAGAATGGTGAAGAGGAGTGCACGCGAATTCCGGTACGCCGATACCTAGCCCCGCCCGCCTTGTCCAACCTCGTGTACCAATGGCGACGAAAATCGAAAAGCCCGAAGCATTCAGCGGTCGCATTTTCCGAACCATCAGGAGAGCCATCCCCAAGATAATGGCAAAGTGAACGCTGCAAGCAATGCCAGCAGTGAAGAACACTAGTTATAAACTGTCCAAGCTACAGTCGCTGTCGTTTCAACATAAACATCTACATGAGCATCTGATGACTTATTCTTTCAATGGGCTAGCGCTGCTATGACCAATCCTTACAAATACGACGACATTTGCTAAATGGCCATGTCTGTTTCTTCTGGGCTATGCACCGGCTGAGGATAAGAGTCAATATTTTTACTTCCAGGTCCATTAAAAGAAAGAGAAGAAAAAGGCGGGTCACCCTTATTACAAAAAAATTATATGGGTATCATTAATTACATTACAAGGCTTAGCGCCTTGAAAATTCGTTTTGATGGGAAATCGATGACGCTCTCTCCATCATCGTCATATCGCAAATGTTCAGGTCTATGATGTTAAACGAGATGGACTTGCTTAGTGGATTAAAATGGGCCCTAGCGGTATTGAAAGTCATATCTCCATTGAAATAGATCAATTAAACTATCAGAGTATGTGTTAGATGTTTCAAGTTTCTCTTGAGATACCCTCTCAATGCAATGAATCCGATGGTAGGCTAGAAAGGAAGCGAGAATAACGGCGAGAAAGCCAGCGGAAAACATCATGCAAGCCTTTAAATGTTGTCTCCGTAAGGCATCCTCAGAATGCATGTAATCGCCCGTGAGCCCTTGCTAATGTTAGGCGCTTTGTAATTTATAATGGATACGATCTCTGGCACAGACAAAGTACTCCAATGCCTACTCAAGGGTGAGACGGGTTCCGTAAATTTATTTGCACAGATATAAGTAGTGTAATCACTAAAAATAATGTCCCGTACAGGTCGGATATTTGATGGAAGCCATCTGCATAGGGTCATGTTCATCTTTGAAAATCACCTAGTTGGCAACAAATGCAAGGTGGCAGCTAACAAGTCGGGCAGCCCATTTCGAAGAGGATCAAGTACAGTTATCACGTTAACTCTCTGTGATGAGAAATCGCATAGGATTCGGTATGGAAGGCTGAAAGTGATTAAGCGAGGTACAGCTGGATGCCGGATATGGAGTTTCCATGACCTATAGGTACTGGTTGCGTAGATGTACCCTAGAGGTCTTAAACATCAAAAGGTCCTCCAGCTACAGGGCGTCCCGGTTTGGGAGCTTATGCAAACTTAAGAGTGTCCGCCCATCTCCATTTAAATGTCTCTAGAGCGTCTCGAGCAAATGGATGCCAGAAAGAGATAACGCGTATTGCCCACCTTATATAGTCCAGCCTTGTTATTATTTTTGATAGATATGCGCGCGGTCAAAAGTTTTTTTGGGCGACGAAATGATGCATGGACATGGAAATACTTTTATGTTTACATAGCGGTAAGTACCCCTGAGACAACCTTAATATTACGACCGCCTTCGAAGAGACTTCGTCTGGGCAATTCTTAGACGGCAAAAGGTGAGGTTATATGGCTGCTATACGAGAGCCCACCGTGTGATGACCGGTCGAAGTAAAGGAACGAAAGATCAAGGACATTTTGACCAAGCTTCTGCTTAAGTTACTGTATTTCAACGCAAAAACAATAAATTAGAGCTTATAATTAGGTACATCCATGGCCACTTGTTTAGAGGTACTAGCATCCGTAAGTCAAGCACATTGTTGGAGCAGGGAGAAATATTACGGATTAGTATCTACCAGTAAAAATCTGAAATGATATATTCAAAACACCCTTATCTCTTTACTCTTGTCAAGGTGTGCATCTTGTTTTTCTTCACTGCAAACCGTACAAACTTTCTTTCGCCCTGGCCCAAACTAGTTTCTCAGTGCAACACACTGATGTTTGAGAGACTACTTACCTTTACAATATATCTCTTTGAAATCACTCGTATACCACGCTATCCTAGCTCCATATCCGCCTTTTTCCATCACACTGAATGCAATTCGCGTGACATTATTTTCATTATTGCCATTTGGTTCACCAATGTGAATTCCAGCAAAACGCATACAAAGGCTAACGCACTACATCGTTGGATCGGTTGGATAAACCAGAAGTCTCGACCCAAGATACTGGGCACCGGATTTCCAGCCCTCGAAAATAATATTGGCCTCCTACAGGTGAGGCAAAGGAGGACATGCAGTCGTAATCGCCCATTACGAGAAAAGGGCGAGGCAGATGCGTACTAGGAGAGAGAAAAGATGTACCTGAATGTCATGAACATGTTAAAAGCTATTGGCAATTTGGGCTCCCGATCCGAAGTGAGAGCAATGTTAGAGGAATACAGATTAATAATGATTCTACGATAGATAAGAGGATAGTAACGGCGACGGGAAAGCGTTGATAGGGGGGCGCACTGCCTTAAGATGGAGACGAGAATTGAAGTATAGGTACTGTCTATATGTTGAAATGCTTAGCGCAACGTACTGGTTAGAATTTACAAACTGCAATAGCGAATCAAGTCAAATAGTTTCGTCGCCAATACCCCCATGCGGAGCTATTTATACGGAGAATTCAAGCCAGAATTAAAACGCTAAACTTCCGACTGTTTAGAACAGCCGGACACAACATTAAAAATACATTTATTTCGTAAGGGTCTGGTAAAGTAACCGTCTCGATCATCCTTGAAAGGCCTATCCACATACGAACCACCCACTAGCGACGACATCTTTCAACCCCACGCGCTGTTCAAAATCCTCCTCATTCCATCTAACCCTCTTGCCCAAACCCACCTTCTCTCCTTCCTTCCAATGCAGCAGCTCTCTAACGGTTTTATCTGAAACCCCCTCCGGCTGCTCCCACGTCAAAAACACATAACGGTGCGGGCCCGAAATTTTCGGGGGAGCCGGCGCGGTCCACTCGGCGACATCTTTCACGGAAGACGTAAGCTTGACGTATCCTTCGGCGTCGGGATCACCCTCGGGAACCAGGTCAGTTTGGATGCCGTGCAGAATGGGGCCCAGGAAGGCGAAAGAAGGAAAGGGCGCATCTGGGTCGAGGGAGATGGTTAAGTATGATTTGGATGGCGTTGGGGATTTTAGGAACAGGGTTGGTGCGGATTGCGCATCCTGTTTTTCGACTTTTTGGCCTAGGGTCGTGACGTTGGTGGTTGGGAATGCGATTTTCAGGGTGGTGGTTGAGGCTTTGAAGGCGTCGGTGACACTTTTGGAGAGCGAGGGCATCTTGCGTGGATTGATTAGGGAAAAGCTTCGTAGCGAGAGGGAGGCAACGGGAGGATTGCTTGATGGTGGGGGATCGCAGGAATAATTAAACGTCAATGCGAAGAAAGATTCACTACTCAACGATGCACCCTGCATAGCCGAGCCCGTGCGGCACTTGCTCTAATCGTCGATGTGCAGCGGAGCTACAAGGTTATCATCGCAGTCATAAATTATGCGGGCTCTCTAACTACATAAATAATTCGTTCTGTATTTTGTGATTTGAACAGCATACGTGACCGCATCATTTTCATTCAGATGAATTGTAATAAGCATTTAGGCGGGAAGAAGTCTCAAGAGTGAAACTTATATTCTCTCTACCCTGAAGAAGATCCTTCGCTCCCTATCCCCAGTAAAGAATCTTTCCTTCTTCTCCCAATCTTCTCCTTTCTCCTTTCTTCCTTTGGCCCGCTCTTCAGCTTCCGCCTCATCATACTCAGTCCACACCTTCACCTCGATACCAACTGCTTTCGCAGCGCTCTCCCACAAATCTTTCATGGTGTCTTTGCTCTGCCGGAATATTGTCTTGTGCTCTCCCGGGTCGCACATCGGCGGCCTCAGCTGTAACTCTCCTGGATCCATTGTCCCCGTTTGGGTGCCAATCACTACTGATCCCGGCCTCGCTTTCAGCAGCCTAAGGATATTTCTACTTGCAGCTTCCTGATTCTCGAGAGAGAAAACATGCAGAAACATAGCGATATGCACAATATCCCATGTCTCCCGTGTTCTTGCGAGATCGTCGCTATCTGAGAAGATATCGCCGGTGATAAAGTGGGATGAGTCGAAGCGGTCGCTGTCTTTGAACAAGGCATGGCCCGATGCTTCAAATTTCTGGAGTGCATCTGCCCCGTAGAGACTCGAGATCGGGGCCCCATCGTATGCGAGAGTGCGAAGATCCTGACCGAGACAGGTTCCCAAGTCGAGGAATTTGGCGTCTCCACCGGAGCTCTTGAGTTTTTCAAGGGTAAGGGCATAATCTGGATGGCGCAGAAGACCTTGCTCAATGAACCAGAACTCCCCAATACATGGCCATGGAAACACCTTCCACGCCTCTTCACGCTAAATTACCAGTTAGTTAGCTATGGATCGTCTACTTACGATTTTTTTGTGGAAATTCAGAACTCACCACTTGGTATATATGAGGTACTACAGACTCTGCCGGAATGCCACTCCATTCCTGGAGCAGCTTTTGAAATGAAGGCTTTAGCTTGTGCTCGAAACCTGCTGTGTACCATGGCAATTTGGTAGAGCGAGACATATGATCCTGCGGTAGTAGTTTCCATTTTTCTAAATCGGACGACATCTCGGCGTTGTTCTCGATTAACGACTCACGAACTCTTGTGCACGGGAGGAATTCGATGGAGGCGTGAATCAGTGTCACTTTGTCAGAGAAGCGGGGAGACGAAAGTGGCACAGCGCAAGCTTGCACGTGCCATAATGGTGCCAAGAACCACGCGATGCACGTGGCATCGATCCGGGAAATATCAATCGCCTAATTCGTACTCGTGAGTCGTAGCCAGTCTGTCTGTCGGATGTAACCTTACTTCAACTACCTACTTTACGAGTCAAATGCCTTGAGTTGTTCCCATATTTATCAGCATACATCACCGCTCAATCTTAAACCCGTGTTTGGGGCGGAAATCTGATATCAATGCGGTTAGCTTGCTATAAAATTTTATTTTATCAATTACGGGCTGCAGGGTTCTCCGAGAACAGGATTTAGCTAATCCTGAAGGGTGAAAAGGACAAGGAACGCGTGTATTTATGGAACCGTGCACCGACTAACTCCTACACTGCAATTAAAGGCTGCAACGACAGATAACGGGAATTCAAAGGCCAATCATAGTACAAGAAGGCGGCATAGGATAGAAAAAATCCAATGAAACCCGTTTCATTGGAAGCAAGGGATCGGCCATTAGGCAATTACATTACTTTTCCGGTGAATACTTGTTTTGGCCTCCACAAGCACGGAGATTGATCTGCGTGAGTAGAGTCAGTGCCATGTAGAGCTCAAGCTAGCTAAGCATTTGGAAAACGCACCTAAGCTTTCTCGCCAATGGGCTAGAGCACCTGCGCATCGAGCCGTCATGGCGAAGGGTGTAAATATCCGCGGGTCGAAACCACTGTCATATCTGTTAGTCATGCCCTCGTGGGCTACCAAGCAGTCTGGAAAAAACCGAGGCACGTACAGGGCGGCATAAACAAATGACCCGTACAGATCCGCATTGATGCATAATCTTCGTTGCGTAAAATAAGGATCTGTAGCGACGACGCGATCAATCTCAAGCGCAACTTCCAACAACGGGTTGCATTCTGTATTGACCTCCAAATCCGCCATGATGGCTTTGATGTACTGGATTCGGGGATCAACGGTTCGGTACACACGGTGACCTACACCCATGAGCCTGCATTTCTTATCACGTACGTCGGCCAGGTGCAGACGGACACCCTCCTTGTTGTGCATCTGCTTGAAGCGCTTGTACGCAATGTCAATGGCGCCTCCATGCAGCGGACCATTTCCCGAGGCGACTGATGCTACCAATGCTGAAATGGGATCGCCGAGCGTGGAGGCGGCGTTCAGAAATGCGGAGGTCGAGTTGGTCATCTCGTGGTCTGCGAAGAGAATCCAGAGTTTGTTGAATGCGCGGACAACCCGCGTGTCAGGTCTACCATTTTCATCGACTCGGCCCATCATCAGAACCATGTTCTCAATGCTAGAAAGAGAAGCATCGACATTTTGGTGAATTGGCCTACCCTGCTGACGGCAGTACGTCAATGCAACAACTGTAGTGAATGCTGCGAGGCTTCGGTAGATTCCGTCATCTACAGCGTTTGAACTCTTTTCGTATATGGTGTTTCCCACATTCGACGGTATTGTGAGGGGCTGTGAAGCAGCCCAAGCTGATAGGCCCGCAGCAACGATAAGAAATGCTGGTGCATCGGGGCTGTCGGAAGTCAGACTGTAAGCATGCGGTCATGGTGATGTCTGACTGCTTTGGACTGAGGAATCTTACTCGAAAGCCTGGATAGCATTGATAACTGATTGATGAGGGATCATTCGTTTTGCGATTTGTCCTCTGAACTTGAGCTTCTGGTCGGGCGTGGGAATTTCGCCCCACACCAGCAAATGCGTGACATCTTCGTAGTCGTGATGAGCGAAGAGATGACCTATCGGGTATTGTCGGAACTGGAGAGCACCGCGGTCACCGTCACTGTGGTTCTGTTTAGCCAGGGCAACATCATAACAGATATTTGGAACAATTACACGTGTGTAATGCGACTTTCTATCACCGCTGTATTTCGAAAACCAGGATCAAGCACCGTTAATCCCTTGGCTATGTGGTCTTTGTAGTTGGCGGCGATGCTAAGCGGTGATATTCTCCGAAACTCGGTGGCGCGGATAGCGCCTTGGTCTATGGGAATCTTGTACCAGCGGAAAGTTCTCCAGTCTAATATCCATAATTTATTGAGAGATGGCAATTGGAAAAGATTATGAAAGATCACATGGAAAAGGCTGAGAAAAGAATTCAGGAACATGATGAAGGCTGACTCCATTTTGCTTGGGTCTCAAGTGCAACGGTAACCTAGGGCATGATAGTATAAATAAATGAGCCTAAGGTTATCATTGACTGTCAAGCTGATATTGACAAAAAGGATCGGTAAAAGTAAGGCTGACCTAGAACGGTGCTTCTTTCTTGAAACTGAAAGCTCTTGGGGATGCATCCAGTGCTCCCCTGTCACATCACCTAACTCTATTTCATAAACACGGCAGGATGCGAACGCTATGCCTGAAGGCAATGAAGCCCGAGATGGCGTATTTCGAGCGGGGATGAAAAATGAGCGCTAGCTGGCCACAGCACGGTTACGGGTGGTCTGTGATGGCGAGTGGAGAGGATGATCGTTCCGCGGCTCCTTTCTTTTTCTCCTTTCGGCACAGGGCTCCCATTTACACCCCTGGAGAAACGCTCGCTATCAGGAATACAATACGAATTTTGGAGCTGACTATCATACTAAAATATTAGAAGAGACGGCATAGGCAGCGTAAATATCACTAGGACCTGCGACACTCACCCTGAAGTATTTGTCAATATGGTCGAATCCACAGAAGCTGAGAAGTCTGGTGTCCAGGTACCCGGTCTCACAGCCAAGCTATGCGAGTGGGTGGGCGCTCTGCAACTATCAGATGTGCCCGAAGAAGTGGTAACCAGAACGAAATACCTTATCCTCGACGGTCTTGCGTGTGCAATCATCGGGGCACATTTGCCATGGTCAGAAACGGGGACAAAGGCGGTTTTGTCCATGGAAGCCGCAGGTTCGTGCTCAGTGTGGGGTTGGGAAAAGGTGCGTATTATGACACGATTCACATTCATGGCAAATTTCTCATTCGCGGTAGAAAATTGGCCCCTTACCAGCCTCCCTGCTCAATTCGTCTTTTATCCAATCGTTTGAGCTGGACGACTTTCATTCCGAAGCTCCAATTCACTCTTCTGCGGTAGTGCTGCCTGCGCTCCTAGCTCTATTGCAGCACACGGAGTCTCCAGTAGCCGACACCCAATTTCTCATTGCGGCCTTGATCGGATATGAGCTTGGTCCGCGAGTCGGCCTGGGCTTATGGGGTGGTGACATACTCAGCAGAGGATGGCATTCGGGTGCGGTCTTTGGGCCTGCGGCTGCCGCCGCTGCAACATCCAAGCTACTGAACCTGCAACCCGGTAAGATTGAAGAAGCCATCGGGATCGCATGCACACAAGCCTGTGGTCTGATGAGTGCTCAATACGGCTCAATGGTCAAGCGGATGCAGCACGGTTTTGCGGCCCGCAATGGTTTGTTCTCAACTCTCATGGTCTCACAAGGATACACAGGTATCAAAGAAGTCCTGGAGACTCCCTATGGAGGTTTCATTTCAACGTTTGGGAATGGCGGCACACGAGAACCGCCTACAACACCACATCGCATCATCGAAAATTTAGGCAGTGCTTGGGAATTACAAAACATCAATGTCAAGCCTTACGCGAGTATGGCCGCCACCCATGGGACTGTTGATTGCATAAGAAAGATCCAGGAACTTCACCCCAATGCGTTGAGCGATGTGGATGAAGTGGAAGAAATTATTGTCGAAATGTCGGGCCCGGCGTTCAAGAAAGGAGGATGGGTACCAGAACGACCCGTGAAGAGTACAAGCGCGCAGATGAGTGCACCATACGCTGCCGCCTGTCAGATCGTAGACGGTGCCGTCTTCGTTCAACAGTTTGCCCCAGCTTTCCTCGAGCGCGAGGAGATCTGGAAATGGGCACATAAATTTCGGTGTGTACACAATCCGGAGTTCGACAGGGATAAGAAAACAATGTGGGGTCAGAAAATGACAACCAGCTTCAAGAATGCTTCAAGGGAGAAGATTGAAGTTTTCGTGCCAGCACCAAGAGGCGTAAAACCCCTCCTAACCAACGAAGAAATTCTCGAAAAGTGGAGGAAGTTGACCGAGGATATCATCGACGTGGATGTACGAGACAAGATAGAAGGTCTGGTACTAGGCTTGGGCGGTGGAATTGAAGTCCACCAAATAGTCGAACTTTTGGGCAAACAAACCCAGCAACTTGCATCTTTCAAAAGTTGATAGTAGAATATTTGGAATTCACTAGTCACGTTTTCGACGGGTTGACGAGGGAATGAAATAGTGTAGTACGAGCTGGATTTGCATGCCGTGGGTACCAAGATGTTTTTTTCCCTCCCGTCATATTAGGTGCTGAACCTAGCATTGATAAGAGATTAATATTTTTATTGACTAGTTAGGGTGCGGGTGCTCCTTCGAATAGTCCTAAAAATATAAAAGAACAGCCGCTGCGCACCTCACGGGGAATTTCCCCAATCAATTAAAAACATTCATTTAAAATGTCCCACCTGAAGTACGACCAGATTCTCATTGATATCGTCGCCTACGTGTACCATGCTCGGATCGAGTCTCCACTGGCTTACAGTCGCGCTCGAATAGCGCTCCTTGATTCTCTTGGTTGCGCTATCGAATCGCTCGCGCATTCGGCTGAGGCCCGTAAACTCATTGGCCCGGTCATCCCGGGCACCATAGTGCCTCATGGCTTCAAACTCCCTGGCACGTCATTATCTCTTGATCCTGTCAAAGGCGCCTTCGACCTTGGATCATTAATCCGCTACCTCGACCACAATGATGCGTATCCAGGTGCAGAATGGGGGCATCCGAGCGACAACCTAGGAGCCATTATCGCGGTTGCAGACTGGTTGTCCCGCAGCCACGCAGGTGGGGTAGAGAATACGAAACCCTTGACGCTCAAAGATGTGCTCGTCGCACAGATAAAAGCCTACGAGATCCAGGGAATTTTCCAGCTGAAAAACGCATTTAATAAGCGAGGGTTAGATCACACTATCCTTGTCAAAGTTGCTTCAACCGCTGTAGTGGCGCACTTGATGGGTCTTAGTGAAGACCAGGCCCTAGCCGCCCTGAGTCATGCATGGCAAGATGGGCATCCGCTACGGGCATTTCGACAGTCGCCGAACGCAGGACCGAGGAAAGGGTGGGCTGCGGGGGATGCTTGCAGTCGAGCCGTTCACTTGTGCCTGCTTGTCAGGGCTGGGCAACCTGGCGCTCCTTCAGTACTCACAGCTCCCAAATGGGGTTTTTACGACGCTATGTTTGGGGGTGAAGAGTTTAAGCTACCACGGCCTTATGGGAGCTTCGTTATCGAGTTCCACTTCTTCAAGTTGATTGCTGCCGAGGGCCACACAATATCTGCAGTCGATGCCGCTGTCCAGGTAGCTGCAACAATGAAGCAAAAAGGCCTCAATGTAAACGACATAGCGAAGGTGACCATCCGGACCCAGCAAGCGGGCAAGGTCATTACGGACAAACCAGGGCCTCTGTCGAATGCTGCGGATCGGGATCACTGTATGCAGTACATTGTTGCGGTAACGTTGCTCAAAGGGTCTTTTATAGAAGCGAAAGACTATGACAACGACAGTCCCTGGGCAACAGATCCACTAGTTGAAGAACTGCGGGGAAAGATGACTGTTGAAGAGGACGAGCAATTCACCAAGGACTACCATGATCAGAAAGTGCGCAGTGGAGCGAACGCTGTTAGAGTGGAGATGAAAAATAATGAGGAGAAACTGGAGGCAGAAGTGCATTTCCCAATTGGACATCCCAGGCACCCAGAAACCTTGAGGCTGGTCAATGAAAAATTCACCGTCAACATGAACAAAGGCGGATTCGATGACACTGCTATACAGAGGTTGCGAGAGACAGTGGAGAATGATGACCTCCCAGTACACGATTTCATTGACATGTTTGCGAGAGAAGTTGATCTTAAGAACTAATTTGCTTTTCGCGCAGTCGAGGACCATACTTTTTCAGAAGAAATGGAACAGGTATCATAGCAATGCAAAGAAATGCGAGCAACATGGAACCCCTGTGAGTTGTTAACGCTCGTGTATATGTGCACACGTGTGGTACACTCACCAGTCATAGCCCAGTTTTCTGTAGAGCTCGAAGCCAATAATACAAAATGCGCTGGTGATGATGCATCTGGTGACAACGGCCGCTGCCAAAGCACTAGCTGACCATCTGCCGAAACAGTCAACCAAATACGTGTGGATACAAACGTAAGCCATTAACATCCCGGCGCCAAAGATGCATGCGCCAAGAAGCGGTACGATCCAGTGGGTGCGCCCCGCGCTCCAGGCGAATACGATTAATCCGACGGGTACGACAAATGTCCCGAGCTGCAGGAAAGGCAGTCGTAGCTCTGGTGTGGGTACAGAAGAGCCGGTTTGTCTCTCTTGACGTGCGAGTCCCGATGCGAAAGAACGATTCATGAGCTTGCCTGTGATGACCATACCTATTACGCTGCCAATTCCTGCACCCAAGTAAGCTAATCCAGTGTTGCCATTTTGCCAGTGGTAGGAATACAGCCCATAAAGCTCGGTCGGGCCGAAGAGAAGTAAAATGGTGATTAGATGCAAGTAGAGAATACCATATATCCTAGGGACGGTGAGCCTCGTCTGAGCAAAACATTGGATGCGCCATGTCGATTTTGCTTACAGGGAAAGGTATATACTCATGAAAGCGCAGATGGGCGAAGTGAAGAGTAAACGAATAGGCCTGGTGATAGCTCGGCTGAATAAGTCCTTCGCGGGAGCAACACCAATATCACCGGCCTCCAGCCGTTGGTTACGCGACAACAAATAGGGTGCATATGTTTCACGTAGAAGAAAAATCGACACCACGACCGTGGCCCCGGAAGCAATTGCAATAACCCACATGAGCCAAGCCCAGCCATGAGTGCGATCAACAATGTAGCCTCCCATAACTCCCCCGAGGACAGGTCCCATGACTGGCCCGAAGGAGTATACTGACTGCGCTTTCCCCCTCTCTTCTGCACGGAACATATCACCAATACTGCCTGCTCCCAGGCTGGGACCGACCGATCCAGCAACACCACTGGCCAACCGAAGTATGGAAAGGGCAGTGATGTTCGGAGATAATGCGCATCCGACGTTCAATACAGTAAACACGGCGATGCTAACCAGATAGACAATCCTGCGACCATATATTTCCGAGCATGGTGCGAGCAGAAGTGGGCCGAGACCTAAACCAAGTACATAGAGGCCAGTGGGAAGCGCAGGTGTATACGCGTCTGTCAAATGGAAATCGCTCGCAATGGCATTTGCTCCTATGGCTAAAATGGTGGACGCAATGGGGGAAAGCGTTGCTTGCAAGGAGATGAGTACCACATTTGTCCATTTGCGCGAGGCGGACCAGTTGAAGGGGTGTACGGGGTCGTTGTCGCCAGCCCATGTCTCCTGCTGCGTGGGGATAAGCTCAGTGTGAAAGCAAAGAACAAAGGGGCTGACTGACAGGCTCTTCGCGCGCGACGGAATTTTCCTCAGATTTCTCCATAGTGACCGGCGCCAGTAGAAAAGCTACGGCATTGGTGGTTGTAATAGTGTACAGGTAAAGAACAGAGTAGCGGTGTCAATATAAATGAAGCTGAAGCGGTCATAAACCTTCAACATGCCAAGAAACATGCAGTCACTGGTAGTAATTCTTGGTATTCATCACAATCGTGCTTAAATTCTGCATACTGGTGCAATCTGGCCATCCCCAAAGTAAAGTTGCAGGGATTGCGTGCAAGGTCCTCTCTTGGGTACGCACTTCCACCTACCTAATTAGTATTGCATGGGACGGGTGGGCGGATAAGCATTTCGAAGCTTCCAAGATACCAGTGGGTCGGGTTATTTTTGAATCGGACACCGACTGTTAATTAGCATTCTGGGGTGGGCGTGTGGGCGAGCACGCTCTCTCTCACGCATCGCGCCACCTCGATGCCTTTAATTCTCCTACGTTTCCCTCACCGGCTTTCCTCAGCTCTGCAGCCTCTTGGTTGGGAACGACCTCGCACGACCACTTTTCACACCTCCGAACATGACTGGGCCCTCGGCTCTTATGGGGCAGGCCCCTCTCAGCCACGATGATTATCTTATTCGCCGAGCTCTGGTTATTGTTGCTCCCTCGCAGCTCAACCCAAACAAATCCGAGCCTTTTGGCCCGCCGAGGCCAGATGGATACGAATTCGAGACGCATGCGCCGTCACTGCGACTTGGGGAGGGAGTCGCCATCTTCTTCATGATTCTTTTTACGGCGGCGCGACTCTATGTGAGGAAGTTCAGGTCGAAGCGCTTTGGTATTGATGATTGGATCATTATTCCCGGAGCAGTGAGTAGAATAACTGGATACTTCACCAGAAAAACGACTGATATATTCAGCTTGGTGCTCTCGTTTACATGTGTCTCGACGTTGTTTCCGATACCAAAGGATGCCTAGGAAAACATCTGTATGACTGCACATACAAGGAGGTCTATTGGTACATGCGTATCGCCCAAGTGCAGCAGCCTCTTTTCTACTTCACTGTTTTCACTATCAAACTCAGCATTGCGTTTGCGAACAGACGTATCACCGGCCTCATCTCGTCGCGATGGACTATTGTGCACTGGACCTTCATTAGCTTGTTCTTGATCCTACTGCCGGTCTGCTCTTGCTTGCAGGCATTCCAATGCTTGCCAGTACCAGCGCGATACTCGTTAATTTATATCGGCAGCATGGCCAACCCCCGCGAGCTCAAGTGCCTCGATGCTACAGCCATTTCGCTCTCGACGCGTATTCTCCACGCCGTCACTGACCTTGCTCTTCTCGGCGTTCCCATCACCATCATTCTTCGCTCCGATATCCCAAGAGCCAAAAAGGTGCGCATCACTGGCATCTTCGCTCTTGGCGGAATGTCCACACTTGCATCCATCATGCGAAACGTAGGAATCACCCGCGATAATCTGAATGACATTACATGGCAATATTATTCGATATACGTTTGGAATACCGTTGATATGGCCTTTGGTGTCAGCGCTGCTTCGCTCCCTGCACTCAATAACCTACTCGACGTCGGGATTGACAAAGTCAAGTCGCTTTCAAGCCGTTACGGCTCTAATAGCTCGAGTAGAGTCACCGATGATTCACATAATCTAGTGTCCATCGAACAACCTTCCCTGGCAGACTCGGGGGTGGCAGTGCAGAAACATCTAAGTACAAAGGGTAGTTCTCAAACTTCAGTCTCCAAGAGAGATGAAGAGGAATGAATGTATCGTGTAGCCTGCAGTTTTCATTTCAAAAAAATTCAACGTTAAATTTACTTGTCATTCTCATGGTTGAAGTTTCCTGTTGCGTGCAGGTCATTACATATGCGAGTCTCAGAAAGCAGTGCTTCACATTAGCCCACTCAGGTCAGTATGACTCGGGCCCCAAGGCTTTCCATCCCTTCCCTCCATCCAATGCGCTTCTGCCCTTGAAGCCGTCGTAGCCTCCAACATTCTTCCATCACCTTCAATCCTTTCCACGATATACCAGGCGCTTGCGCTTCCCGTAGAGTTTTACCCACGATCTGTTGGAATCTCACATGTTGCGCTTCGCTTAACGCCATGCTCCCTGCGATGGTATAGGGCCATGATGTCCGCATCACCAAACGAGTGGGCAGATTCTCGAGTTTCTGAAGGCAGATATCGACAAATGTCTGGTCTATACCAGGTTGATCGGACTGTTCATCGGCAACAGTGGCTTGTAGCAACACATGCGCCCCGTAAGCCCATATAATGCTGACGAGCCTGAGGTCTTCTTCCAGAACGTTGGATTTAGGATTTCTACACTCATTTTCTAATTTTTCAATGCTTTGTTCTAATTCGTTTCGAAGCTGTCTGCTCTGAAACACTAGGTCTGCTTTGATATGATCGTGATGCATCTGCTCTCGATGCATTACTTTCCATTGCTCGAGCCTCGAAATCTTCAGAACAACGGCCATGATCCGTCCACGGCAACCCATTATCTTCTGAGGTTTGATAATCTCTGATTGAAGGAGTTCTAGGTAGTCAAAAGCGCATGGAGTGTAAGTCAGCGCTCCAAAAGTAGATGTGGCAAGAACGTCAACCCATATGAAGTTGCACATAGCAAATTCCAAGGAACGTCTTCGTGTATCCTTTTCCGGCAACCTCAATAATGTAGCTCCTATAATCGACATACTCGAGTTGGTATATTGTCGTTCGACTGGGACGCAAATCTCAATATGATTCAAGATTCTCCTCGCGGCTTTATGATGCATTTCCCAGTGACCTTCAAGCATGCTGAATATTTCAAGACCTTCGAGATGGGCGATCACGTCCAGAATCTGAATTCCTGCCCAAACAAAATCTTCAACAGGCTTAGTACTCATTGACGCAAACTCGTCAATCTGAGCTTGGAGCCCACGAAGAGCTCTACTTTGTAGCGCTTTCACCTTTGAGGAGATACCGATATCGTTGATACGTGGGGATTGAGTTAGGGAAGTCTCAAAACAGGCACTGATGCTCAGAGCAGAGAAATACAGAGCCTGCTTACTGACCAACCGTTCCAGCATCCAGCTTCGGTCTCTGCCGCTGTCGAGGCGTTCAAAGGTATGAGTGATGGGATGAATAACGTCCATGTATATCATAAGCAGTCTGGTTTCGTCGTTTGAGGAGGTGCTACGGGTAGGTGTCAGATCTCGTATCTTGCTATCCCACCAGACCGTTTCCGGGCGCAGCTGCCATATGTTCACACCAGTCTTCAACAGAACAGTCGGCGGAAGCATGAAAATGCCACCGGAGGTCGACCAGCTCATCAATTGAAGTGAGTGGTCAATCTGAGTACTTGTTCCGGTCCTCTCCTCATCCACCTTTGGAGTTGAAGTGGAACAATTTGAACCGACTTTTCGAGACAGTTTGTAACGAGTTTCCGCCGCAGTCCGGAGTCGCTTAGCTTCATCTGAATCCCGAACCTCTTTCCAGTTGGCCTTGTTGGTACACCATGTCGGAATCGGTTCATTGTAGCCATAGCATGCCATTCCTCTGTCACAGCAAGCCCGGCATGCCGGACGCTGTTCATCGCATTTCTTCTTGCGTATTCTGCAAGTAATGCACCCCGTGCGGCTGCGAGAACCGTCCGATGGTCCGCTTTGGTGGTGTTTTTCCGCCATTACATAGTTTACATCGTTCGACAGCTATCGGAAGTTAGATGCCTGCCGAGAGCGATCGCTTCCTAACGTTGGTGGCGTAAACACGCGCAGCCTTTTGCGGCACCTCATTCTTCCGACTGCGCTTAAGCTAAACCTATTTCGGATAAGTATATCGTATTCAAGGGAGAAGACGCATGGTTTGCAGTCTCAACATGATGGTCATTAGCTATTTGAAAATAGTCCATTATTAGGATTGAATTGTATATATGGGCTCATTTTTTCGGACTTTTGCTTGTCATCCGACTTCTCTGGTCTTTCTTTTCAAACCCACTACCAAGTTACCATACTTCTCTGGCAAATTTCAATATGTCCTGCCCTCAGTGCTTCACTGGTCACATAAATACAGACAGTCCGACCGGTCACTGGGGTACAATCTATGGTCTCCGTACCTACATTGCAGCACCAACTGCTGGCAAAGAACCATTGGGCATTGTTGTGATAATCCCCGACGCATTCGGGGTAGATTTTATCAACAACCAAATACTGGCAGATCACTATGCTTCTGCAGCGCAGTTTTTAGTATATCTTCCAGACTTCATGGACGGTACAGCAATTGAAAAATATGCGATTTAGATTATGAAACTAACATGCTACTTTTAGGCCAAGCAGCTCCCGTTAGAACAATGATCAACATGGCCCATATGTTTGATGAGAAAGAGAGGTGGATATACAAGCCGTAAGCCATTAATCCTTCCTACCTCTACAAACTCTGAGCCTAATCACTTGAAGCTATTACCTCGTTGTCACGATGATAGATTTCCTTCCCTTCTTGTATCGAAACAGGCTCAGCGTCTGTTGGCCAAGGGTCACGACATTTCTCGAAGCACTTCGCGAAGACAAGGCAACGCTCCCCGTTGGAATTGCAGGCTTTTGCTGGGGTGGATTGCACGCTGTCAAGCTCAGTCACGACTTTGCAGAAACAAAGACAGGAAGCGGAAGGCCATTGGTCGATGCAATCTTCACTGCGCATCCCAGCAATCTCAATGTTTCTGAGGATATCGGAAACGTCAAACTCAATCTGTCTATAGCGATTGGCGACGATGACGGTGTTATGAGGATTCAGCAGATCCAGGAAGCCCAGAAGATTCTCTCAAGCAAACCCGATGTCGATTCTGAAGTCGTCATATATCCCGGGGCAAAACATGGGTTTTCTATTCGTGCTAGTAGGGTGAAGCCGGACTCAAAGGAGACGCGTCAGGCAGAAGAAGCTGAGATGCAGGCGATCAGGTGGTTCCAACGACATTTCAGGGTTCCTACAGCAAATAAGCCCTAAAGTGTTGGGTGTTGCTACTCCGGTCTTTTCCAGACTATTCAGTGCAAGGGATATACGCGTGGGTTAAGACCAGACAACGATGCTCACTCCTAGATATTCTTTACCAATCTCTACTATTACACCGAGTAGGACTTCTTGTTCTTATTTTCTCCCTCTATCACTAGCTTTTATTAATTCTACTGAAAACAAAGTTACCTGAAGATGCTAACGGTGAAATAATATTTTGAATGGACGACGACCCTTCATGAGGAGCATTTGATATGATGGGCCCAGCCCGAGAAGTCAAGTAAGGACAAACAGTATGTATTGTACAGTATGAAGTGAAAGTGTAAGGTTGAGAGTCAAAAGCCAGTGTACAGAGCAAGAAGTAGTAGGACCAATGCCAAGAGTCATGTGACCATGACGTCACGTCAACTGCCATAACAACTTTATCTTCCCAATGTGCCCAGGTTGCATTCTGGCAATAAAAACGCGTACACACTTAATGAGCCGAGACTTAATGTTCCCATTACGGATGCGCAATGAAATTTGTTGTCCAAATAGGGTCTAGATTACGCTGACGCTGGTCCACTGTGCAAGCGGACTCAATATACCAAACGTTCCCATCTCAGCTGCTCCAGTACGGGTTGGTCTGTTTACGAAAATCGATGTATAACTTTTTCTTCTTACTGGTGTAACATGGCCACACCGTTCGGATAAATAGAAATGCAATATTTATGCACACGGAGACCGTTTACGGGTTGCCTGCTTCCAGAAATCAACGTTGATTCGCCATCTCAAGACGTGGCAACAGAACGCAAGCCGACGGATGAGCATATTCGTCAGCACTAATGTCTGGATCCTACACATAAGGGTACACAAAATCTCGCCCTGAAACAAACAAGATCCTATCTTCGAGTTCTATCTCTGCGGACCTCACCTTCATTATGCAGTTACGAGCATCCATACAGGTTTTTTTGTTATCTTATTATGGTATCTCGGCGCACGCAAGAATAGACGAGCGTAACTTCAGCCCCGCGCAGATCATAGAAAGAGATGTGGTGATCATCGGTGGAGGGGCATCCGGTACCTACGCTGCAGTGCGCCTGCGAGAAGACCTCAACACCAGCATCGTAGTCATTGAGCCGAAAAATCGCCTGGGCGGACATGTCGACACGTATAAGGTTCCCGAGACCAATACGACTCTCGAATACGGCGTGCAGTCATACATGCAGTATGGTCCTTCCGTGGGCTTTTTCGAGCGTTTTGGCGTCCAGCTTGGCTCTTTCTCGACGCGTCAATTGAAGGTCATCAATGTTGATGTTGAAACTGGAAAGGCACTCAACTACACGGCCCCGTCTGCGGTCGCAACATTCGACGCGCTCAAGAAATGGCAGCAGTTTGTGGAGAAATACAATGACCTAGTTGAACCGGGTTATTGGAACTTTCCCGAGCCTGGTCAAATACCCCAAGAGTTTCTGTTGCCGTTTGCGGATTTCGTGAAGCAGAACGGCATCGAAGCTGCTGTGCCTCGCATCGCGGTTATTTCCGGTGTGGGTGTAGGAAGTTTGTCAAATATTCCCACAATGCATGTAGTCCAAGCTTTTGGAGCTCCGGTCACGAAGGCCGCAGTAGAAGCTGGCTTCGTTCAGCCACTGGTTTCGAACAGTCTGTTGTACCAACGCGCATACAATTTGCTCAAAGATGACGTTTTTCTGAGTTCTACAATAAGAGAAACCGAGAGGGGGTCATCGGGCATTCGCCTTGTCATTCAGTCCAGCACAAAAGAAGTTGAAACGCTCATCAAAGCTAAGCAGGTACTGTGGACACCATTCCCAAGTCAAGATAATCTGCGGGCTTTCGATCAAGATACAACCGAACGGCAGGTATTCGAATCGTGGGAACCCTCGTGGTCGTACGTGGGCGTGGCGAAAATTCCGTGTATACCGGAAAACTCATCAATCACTTACCTGCCGCAGGATGTGGTACCGTCAAACCACATCGCTATTCGAGACTACCCTTACAGTTTGAGTCTTGGCACGACAGGCCCATCTGGTCAAGACCTATTCCGTGTCATGCTTTCAGCCAATTTTTCAATGACGTATGCCGAAGCCAAGGCAAAAGTCCATGCAAGCGTGCAAAAATTGATCTCAGCTGGAACATTGAATCATACGGGTCCATGTAAGGTCGATATCAAGGCTTTGTCGTCGCACAACGGTGTTAGTTGGCCGCAAGAGGTTGAAATACTCGAAAGCGGATTTGTACAGAAATTGTTCAGCCTCCAAGGACGTCGTCATACTTGGTGGACCGGAAGGAGCTGGTGTGGCGAGTATTCGAGCAACGTTTGGACATTCACCGACACTGTTCTTGAGAGGCTGGTGAGAAGTCTTGTTTAAGGCCAATCCCGAGCTCGCGGGACGCCCGGTGTGGAGTGGCAATTTTGTAAAAAAGAGATTTTGAAGCTCCTTGCATGAGTGTACAGAGTGTAGAGTAACGCATGACCATCGACAACTATTTTATTTCTATATGCTAGTGTATTTTGAGGTTTTGCTTGTCGCTGGACTTTCGGTTGTTACATGTCCATATTTTCAAGATTAATTGAGGGGTTGTATTCTGGCGAATAACATAGCGAGGAAGGCTTCCCAATTTGGCAAGCGGCAGGAAATTTATGGTTACGGCCGCCAGTTGACTCAAACGCTCGCGGAAGACGCCTTTCACTGAATTTTGGTCTCTCCTAGTATCGACAATAGCTTTCATCGGCCTGTTGAGTTGGTGAAATTTTTTGAGCGAAAGCTCCAAAGAAAAGAAACGACCCTTCCACAAATGAAGCGCTCCAAAACGAAGAAAGCCGTTGAGAGAAGATCGCCTTCATATTCAAGGTGCGTTATCTATGTTCTACACTAAAGTCCGATGAGTAGACGCCAATTCAAGCATAGAGCCTTTTCTCTATAAATAGGGGCGGTGAGTCTTACATATCTAGGCCTCAGGTTACCAAATAATTTAATCCCTCCCTAAATTCTCCTTACCCAATTAGATCGCACACCAATCTTCAGCTTCAAACTACAGCTAGCACCCCTTATAAATCGCCAAGAATTTAAATGAACTTCTTAGTCGTTCAAATTCTTTAACGTAATAATAATAGTCTCGTTGACCGCCAAGTTCGAGGTTCAACGTAATCAGCATCAGCTTCAAGGACAGCATGCCGGAGCCTACACGTACCATTCAAATAGCTTCGTAGAAATCAGCGCGCGCCGGCAGACAAAATTTTTCCATGTTATAGCAGAAGACCTCAGCAATAAACTGTGTAGCGATAAAACCATGAAGGAGGGACTAGGTCCGTTTAAAGTGGAGGAGCTTAACTGGCGCAGAATAGAACTGTCGAACGCAGCCGCCCTCGGAGCCAGGAACGTGTGGACGCTATACTGGCAGTGTTCCACTTCAACCTAAGAAGCGTGGAGAGGATAGTGGGTCGGATCATTGGGGATTATCTCTGCGCTAAAATGACATCATGTACATCCATGCGGTACCTTCGGCAGATGCAGAGTGGCTTTACTTGTGCTATACTACATTCCGCGACTTAGGGATTAACCTTAATACATCCGTCGCACTTTCTGCCTAAAGAATGTTTGGGGCGAGATGGAAGCTGTACAATGTATTACGATAGTTAAAGTGGTATTTCATTAGGTCAATGCCATTGTGTACAAAATTCTTCGTAATCGTTGTATGGGGAGCACAAGTTTTGTTTTTATAACTTTTTGGGTTAACAAAGCTTCTGCCATGTATCTTTACTTAGAGTAGCAATCGGTCTCTTAGAAAAGTTCAATACTGAACGGTCACGTGTATAATACAAGGTCATATCTAAGGGGTATCACATAACATAAAGGCTTTGGGCCCTCCGCTTTTTTTTTTCTTTTTCTTTTTGAAGTTTATTCATTGATTTTCCTATTTCTCCTTTTGATCGTGCTTTTCAACGTCCCATTTCTTGGCATGGCCCCACACCCACATTACCCACCCTATGCTTCACCCCGGGTATTACCCTTTCAATTTTTCCAGCATAGGGCTTGGCACATTGGAAAGTAATATTTCCCAGACTGCTTCTACCAACGCCAAAAGTTGTTCATCGAATCTTGGGATGTTAGGTTCATAATGGCTGAAAGCAATCAGCTTCGCCTCGGGGACGTCCTCAAGGCATTCCACCCATTGTAGAAGGTCTTGACTACTCAGAACCACAGGGCGGTCATCGGTACCAATTACGTGAAACGAAATGGTGTATGGTTGAATGCTCCACCGACGCAGTGTCCGCTTGACCTTTCGCGTATCGACGAAGGTTGGCGCTGCAGTGTTCAAATTAGTGGCATCCAAGATGATTGCTAGTAGATACGACAGTTTACCTCGGTAATGAACCTCAACAGTCTTCAGAGAGAGGTAAAGGTCAGAAGACCAGGTAAGCAACTTTATCCACCGGAACAACTTGACGTGGTCAGAACGAATTTTGAAATCAAGAAAATCCGTGAGACTGTCCAATTGCACTGAAAACGACTCAAGGCTTTCTGGCAAACTGTCTGGGGGGTTATATACATCTGTCGCCAAATGTTTCAAGTTCGGTAAGTTGCTGAATCTATGTGGAGATAATGCAAACTGGCCATACCGTGGGACAACCCCATATGAAGTGAGGTACAAATTTTCCACTTTTTTCTGGAACAGCTCCCTTAATTTGGCATCTCGGTTCAAAGACGCAACGTGGAAGTCTTGGTTTCCATAACCGAAAACGGATTGTTGAAACAGACTGGTTGCGATCGCTGAACGGGGTCCAATCAAGCGCCGGGCCACAAGTCGTGCGGTTGTTTTGAAATTGTTCTGGATGTAAAACCGTTCGACTTTTGGGATTTTGGCAAGAATGAGCGCCAATGCCATATAGTACGGAGCTCGCGATGTTCCAATAACTTCTGTCGAAGCATTTGCGGCCAAAACATTTGCACTATCTCCATATTCCTCATACAATTTGTTCACCCATATCGTTGTATCATTTGGGTCGAACCCAATCGCGAATGGGTGCTCTCCACCTTCTTCATCAAAGATGAACTCCTTGATACGGATAGTCAGATCCGGGCGGTCAAGGATGGCTCGAACAAACAATGCCAACTTCCGGGCTTTCAGGTGACAGCGAACAAACATGTTCTCCTGTGCGATATTTCGAAGCCTTCGACAGGTGAGAGCTAGCTGGCACAGGCTTGGATTGCGAAGATCCGAGATGAGATGGATCCGACCTTGGGGTGAGTCAGTGGGGTATTGAAAATCCCCGATTTTCAAAAGCAGCTCGTTAGGAAGAGAGAGAAGATTGAGGGGCGGCTGTTGAGACTTTTCAGTGATATCTGAGTCATTTACAGGCACGACTTGGCCATTTTCGAAAGATTTCAAGGACATTTTCGCTGTTAGTATTTTGTAGTTATCTCCTTGAAGGTTCGTAGCTTGTGCGTGGTGTATTAGCAAAGTCGAATTGAGTATAATTAGCACAGGAAAGAGACTGTTTTATATAAATCTAGAGTTGACATTATGTATACACAGCACCCTACGAAACATAACAACGTGGTGCATTGTGAAAGTGGAAGCGTTAAAAATGATCGGCGCGTAACTTCTATCTACTGTTTCCGAAAATCTGCATCGGGACGATAAAAGGTTTGGCTGTGAGTTTTGTCACGTGAGTTTTGTCTTATTGTTGTTTGATTGGGATTCTACATAGTTTGCCGTTAGGGTAGGGCGCACGCCCTTGGGTCAGGGTGTATGTAAACACCCCTGCCTACCTACCTAGGTTGATGGCATAATGCAATCTTTGTATTTCTACCCTTAGCCTACGGAAAAGCATTTTCTGGATCTGCGCGTCTAGATGACGATACAGTAATGTGTAATCTTTCTTTACGTGAAAGCGTACTGTAATTAGAGAGCGTTCAATGTTTGCGCAGTGCAGTTACCATCTTACCAGCAAGCCTGGAAGAGAGTGCGTTTTGTTCAGCTAGCAACCTAAGCTCATCAAACAGTCGCTACAGAATATAACAATCGGGTTTTACAACATAATAAAATGCGCATTAACCTTGCCATAAACCTTTTTCACTGAGTTTTCAGTCAATACGCTTGAGTGACCTGAAAATTTCATTGTTCACACAAAGCGGCAACCTTTCAGAGGTCCTACGTCGAGGCGATGACGACTGGCAGAGCCCTGAGACGATGTGCAGAGACAATTATAATTCCTTGGTTTCTCTGGCCCAGTGTATTTCTAATCTGAGCATATTGAGCCTAGCAACACTACTACCGTAATCCTACTGTTCTCTCCGGCGAATCTGTACAGCAACTTTACCGCTCGGACCAACGAAGCCCATCTCGTATTTGCTCAGATCAAATCTGAGGACAGCCGGTCTTGCGAGAATGTCGCAGTCAAATGTTTCCACTATCATAGAAAGCGTCAAATTGCAATGGGTTTTCGCGAAGTGTCTCCCCGGGCAGTCTCTCTGTTCTCCATCACGCTGCTGCAGAGGGAATGCTGTCTACACTGCAGCTGCTCCTTGACGCTGGTAGCGATATTACGCCAACCTCCAAATCTAGCGGAGTTCTAGTCGCTGCTGTAGCAGCTTGTCGCTGCATACCCGATCGCCGTCAGATAATTGAATACCTCATCAACCGAGGCGTCGACATTAATGCTCTATATACGAAACTCGTAGAAGGACAAAGTCGCGCTCAGAGATACTCGATAGGTCATCAGACTGCATTTAACATTACATTTTGCGGTTAAACACGGCTATAGAGAGCTGGTGGAGTACCTGCTCAACCATGGTGCAGATACAAAAACAAAAGTCTGGAGATGATTGTTATAGATATGGCAGAGAGGAACGAACATGGAGATATGCGAGATCTCTGGGAAGCCGACGCCTCGAAAACTTGGGGCCGAGACTGAGTCAGGGCATCTTCGTATCTTTTCTAGGCTTCGTCAGGGCTTGAATTATTTTTTGGACACAACTCTGACTCTTTTCCAAGGCGTGCGGTTCTGTCTGTTTCCTTACATCTTACCGTGATTGATTTCAATTTCTGCAATCCTGCCGACACCCATCACTGTCGCGGATGTCCATTGTTTAAATATAGCAGGTTCCAAACATACCTTTGGATTACTGAACGCCTGTGCCGTAGTACGGTAAATACCACAAACGTGTCTTGCCTTACGCCTTGATAAGTTTGTCTCCCTAGTCCCCTTTGGAAAGAAATGATTGGTGTGTCAGCCTCGTATTCACGTGGGGCGGTATTACTGCCTTCTTGCAAGACATATTGAAACTCCGCGCCATCATTAGGCAGCACCGTTCGCACGTCCCCCTGGCGTAACGTATATGAGGGGGCCAAACCACCAATAATCAAAACGTCCACGTTGTCTTCACCTCGTCTTCATTATTCCCTTTCGCATATCCACAATAGAGAAGAAGAAAAGCGCATAGCCAAAGTTCCGTGTTTTCGAAGAGAAAAAGAGCCCGGCAAAACAGACCCCGCAAGAAAATGACGAAAAACACGCCGCCAACCCCACAACAACAATCTTTCCGCCAATTCCTTTCCTTCCCTCTAATAATACTCCTCTATACAGCCGCAGTCCCATTTTCGCCAATCAGCTGGCTCGTCGGTGGCTTGGAAGGCGCATACCTCTTCGATCGCTTCGTGGCAGGGCTCCTCCTGCTCTGCGCCTGTTACTTCCAATGGAAAATCTCTACGCTGACCTACCCGACCATTATCACGCTTCCTAACCCCTTCGCACAATCCGACACAAACTACATTCGCAATGGTAACGTTGGCGCACGACCGTCGGCTTCGACTTTCGAGTTCGTGTACCGACCCAGCGATTACTTTTTGTATACGGGCGTGGAGATTGCGATCTTGCTGGTCGCGGAGTTCTCAGGGTTCGAGTTGTTGAGGCGCCTGCTTGTTATTGGGGTTTTGGGAGCGCTGTGGGGTGTTGGGTGGACGATTACGCCGAGGTCGACGAAGCAGTGGGCTTGGTCGCATATCAAGGCCTTTTGGTTTTTTATCGTCTTAGATTTGATTAGAGATATCGGCTTCGGTGGAGGCAGGAGGAGAGTGAGGCGGTGAATTGAAAAGTAGATGTGAGAATTGTGGGCTGAGCTTTGATAGAGAAAGAAAGCTGTTGAGATCTTCCAAGCATCAAATACTAGGTATGAGGTATTTGAAATCTGTGCAAGAATGGGTAGATTTGGCTTAAAAGGGGAAATACCGGTGGTAGTGTCATGTTTCCTTGCAGTCTCAGGTTCTGTCACGGCCAGGCATCATGAAACGTGAAACAAGTCAGTCACAGCATGGCCAAAAGTATACAAGAATCAACAGCGGGACGAAAATAGTCAAACTTTTTTACCTCCCGATTTTTCCCCCTCAGTTCTTTCGTTGAATATAAGAAATATGTTCACTGCCCTGCTGTTTTTCGGTGTGGCATTAGGCTGTGGGCCCCACATCAAGCCGCGCTTCCTCGCTCCGGGACCCAGTCTACAGCTCTCCGCCCGTTACATATCGTATGTATCCCTCGACCTTGAACCTTGGACATTGTTTTTAACATTGTTAACCAGGAATGTGGCAAGGCAGAATGTTCGTCCGCCCGGGACAGACCCTCTGTTGACTCTTCGCACAGTCCAGCCTTACCCCGGCATCTTCGCCTACTACGATGGTCGCACGGGCGAGCGGTTCCATTCCGCGGCTCCAAACTGGCTGGATGACGGCGCCTTCACGCTCGGTGTGGCCACGTATAGCATCGTGAGCGGGTCTGATGCACTCCTATTTGATGCAGCCATTACGCCAGAAATCGCTGCATTCATGTTGAATCATGTGAAAAGTTTGGGCGCGACCAAGATCACGACAGTGTACAGCCATTTTCACAATGACCATATAGCGGGCGCTGTGTCGCTTGCTGGGAATAAAACGACAGTTTTGGGCCAAACACAGACGAAGGCGACCATTAAAAGAAACACGGTTGCCTTGGCAAGAGATGATCCACCGATTCAAGCTGTGCTACCTACTGTCCTATATGACAAAAACATGACGATGCAAGTTGGCAATCGTACTGTCGAACTACACAACTTCAACGTTCACACCCCGGATGGTACCATTCTTTTTCTTCCCCAGGACAAGATACTGTTCGCGGGGGATACATTGGAAGACACGGCGACCTTCATTGCGGACGCTGATAGCTTGCCCACGCACCAGCTAGAGCTTGAGCGAATGGCGCAGCTTCCTATTGCAAAGATTCTGCCGGCTCATGGAAGTCCGGATCGCATCGCTGCGGGAGGGTACGACCCTACGTTTATTGATGCTACATTGAGGTACATCCGGGCAGTAGACGAGCCTGTACAGAGACCAGCGGCTTGGGACATGACGTTGGAGCAGGTGGTGGCAGCGGATGTGAGTAATGGCAGTTTGATCTACTTCGCGCAGTACGAAGAGGTCCATCGGTCGAACGTCGAGAGTGTCCAGCAATCCAGGGCGGCACGCACAGCGCAATAAGTACTTGCGTGATTGTGATAGTGTTTCAAGTAATGAATAATGATACAGGCGTTCGGTGGTCATAGCAATGCGAAGCCCGCAGTAATGAAATGATGATATGTATTCCCTTGCTCCATTGAAACGAAGGAGTTTAAATTCCCGATATTTAGCAACCAAGAAAGTCATCACCCAAACTACGTCTCTCATCAAATGTTCAATTTTCGCAGAGCCGCACCCCATTACCATACAAACTTTTGTTCCTCGACGGATCTCTCCAACCTCGCTGGTGCATTCACTTTCTTGCTAGGCGCCGTAACACGTTCCAAAATCTCTTTACCCCATTTTGCAAAAGCAGGACTCATCCCACCTTGTTTCCAAAGCCTCATCTCCAGGTCGCTCAACGTGAACGGAAATTCTCGTCCACCCACTCTGACAACCCTCTCCTCTACACCAATCTCAATATCTGCCCCATCGATCGCAACCTCATAGAACCTTTCATCCTCCATAACGATGCCCAGCAGCCCCAGGTTTGGCTGGTTTCGAGAATAAATAAACGCGAAGGATCTCGCAATTACGCACTGAACACCCGTACCCATAAGCGCCGTGACGGCATTCTCACGTGAGGATCCGACTCCGAAGGCTTTGCCTGCGACTACGACGCTAAGGCCGTCTTTGACGCGTTGACGGAAGGATGGGTGGGTGTGGCAGAGACAGTATTCGCCGAGTTCTGCGGCTGAGAGGTTACCGATCAGGGCTTTTGCGGGAGCGAGGGCGTCGGTGTCGATGAAGTCTCCAAGGGTTTGCACTTTTCCATTGATGCTTTTGTGATTGAAATCTTGTGTAAGGGCCTGCTCATCTGATTGGTGAGGTTCTGGTCGTCCTGGGTTCGACCTTTTTCCAGAGGCGACTGTGATGACGTTTCTGGCGGATGGCTCCACGTATTGGATTATGGATTTCATAGAAAAGTCGATACCCAGTAGTTCCTGGAGTCGATCATGGTCGATTCTATCGATCAATGGTGTCGGGTCTGTGATTTTCATATCGAAACTGCTCGCAGCCACTGTGACGGCTGACGTGATGCTACCAATTGCACCTTGACACTGTTTTAGTACAAATTAGAGGGATGGGAGGATCATTCAAGTGGCTCACCTGGCCCCATTCGATTTTCAAAGTTTCTGTTCTGGCTACTGAGCCAGACTTCACCTTTCCCAGCCTTATCCGCCGACATTCCAACGCAATAGCTACAACTTGGCACGCCGATCTCGAACCCGGCTCGTTCAAAGATATCTACAAAACTCAACTTTCGCAAGTCATGAAGGATAGGCCTTGAGCCTGGGACGACTTTCCGTTTGCCATGATCAGCTGGCTTCAGACCTTGGTCGAGACCAGCCTCAAGGACTAGCGCGGCGAGAACTAGATCCTCGCGGGCAGTGGTGCAGGCACCGATAAAGCAGCCGTCAAGTGCTGTCCCGGCGACACTTTCGACGGGGACTACATCGTCGGGGCTGGGGTAGCGAGCGACAGACGGCTCGACCTTGTGCAGATCAATAATGTGACTCTCGGCGTACTGGGCGTCAGTGTCCGGTCGGTAGTAATGAGCGAGCTTCTTGTGCTTTGGGTTTTTTCTTTTGTCAATGAAGGATTTGGTGATATCATCCGGGACACAAATGCCTGTGACAGCGCCGAACTCCTTTTCCATAATCAGTATCTCTCATAACATGCAAGCAAAGAACAAGTACCATACCGTAGCCATATTGCAAATAGCAAAACGAGCATCGCAAGAAAGACTTTTTAGACCCGGTCCAGTATACTCAACAACCCTATCGGCAGCTACAGTATTCCGCTTGAGCTCTTTCAGAATATATAGAATAACATCTTTGCCTCCAATACCGAGGCGTGGCTCGTTGATGAAGCGAATCTCCACCGTCTCGGGCACCTTTATCCAAGTCTCGCCGGTGACAAGTGGGAGCGTCACATCTGCAACTCCCAACCCAATTGCCAAACAAGAGACACTACCCGCTGAGCAGGTATGCGAGTCGGACCCAATGACCAACATCCCCGGCTGCGCTCTTTCCCTGCAAAATTCAGTATGCATGATCGTGTAGTTCATCCCCTGGTTTTCCGTCATTTTGAAGATACGCTTCGCCCTCTCGCTCGCATCAATCAGCGGTTTGATCTTGGGGTGATCCATCACGCGAGGATCCACCACATGATCCCCAGCAATCCAGAGGCGGTCGTTGCGGAAGATGCCAGGCGAGCCCAAAGATTCATATGTTTTCTCCATGGCAGACCATGAGAGCTCAGATGCGATCACCCAGTCTACATCTAATCTAATCACATCACCCGGTTTTACTTCGCCTTGACCAGAGACGTCGTGCGCTGCGAAAATCTTCTCAGCGAGAGTCATTCCTCGTCGTCCGAAAGGGCGTTCGCGCAGTGGTGTACGGGGTGTGGCGTTGCGATCTTGGTAGTTGAGTGCTTCGAGGTAAGCTGATACATAAAAAAGGAGCTCGTTTGACTGGGATTCGTTTAGGACGTTACTGTCGGAGAGACCCAGACCGCCGAAATCCGGATCAGCTTTGCAATGTTGATATGCTTCAAGCAATGCATCCGCTTCACGGGAGTGTCCTATCTCGTTTAGATGTTGGGAAAGTTGTTGCAGTTGAGGAAGCCCAACACCTGGGCAAGAATGATCTATAAACCATTCTTAGTTTGAATGCACCATATCGATCCGATGGAGGATGTCCTTGCCATATAAGTCGAGTGACCTGATTTCTGAAAGAGCTTTAACGAGTGGAAATTCTTTCGGGCTAATTTCATCCAAGTTTGCAGGCATTGTTGAAGATTATGCCGCTCGGAGTTGATGAAGAGTTCGATCTTGAAAGTGCAACCAAGAAGGAAAAGTCGGTTTTTTATATGCAATCATTGATGAATGATGCAGAACTTCGTAGCCACGGCTCTTGAAACTTGCTCTTCCCCACCATCGGGAGTAATCTGGGGATAATACTTCGGCCTCGCGATGCGAATGTAGCCAATCGGGGAGGCGAAAATCAGCCAATCGGAGTCGCTCGCGGATGGCCATTCTGGGCTGCGATATGAAATCAATCCCGATCACCTACCTCGGAAAAATAATAGGGTTGGATTCATAAAGCAGTTCTCAAGAAGAGCTTACAGTCGCTTTTCAATGATCTTCCGACTTCTTGAATTTCACCTTGATGTGTTCGCGAACTCAGTAACGAAGCCGAATTTAAACAAATTCATACATCGTCATCAGGGTGATTTTTGATAACTCTACATAACATGTATGGAAACGGGAAAACAGCGAATGGACTAGCTCCTCGAACTGCTGCTGCCCGGCTGCGAGAGCTCCTTCATCAGGACGACCACATCACTGTATGCCCAGGTGTATACGATGGAATCACTGCTCGGATTGCGCTGCAGGCCGGGTTCGACTGTCTCTACATGGTGCGCATCTCCTCCCAACTGCCAAAATTCTGCGAAATCCTGACTTTGACACAGACTGGTGCAGGCACTGCAGCTTCACGGCTCGGAATGCCCGATCTCGGCGTTGTGACAATGAATGATATGGCGACCAATGCAGCCATGATCGCCTCACTCGATAGAACTGTTCCGTTAATTGCGGATGCAGACACTGGTTATGGTGGACCGCTCATGATATCCCGCACTGTCAAATCATACATAGCCGGCGGTGTGGCTGGTTTGCATCTGGAAGACCAAGTAGTCTCGAAGCGCTGCGGACACCTTCTCGGAAAAGAAGTCGTCGACCAAGAGACTTTCATCTCTCGAATTCGTGCAGCGGTAATAGCTAGAGAAGAGATGAGAAAAGACTTGGGCGACGCTGGAGATATCGTACTCATCGCGCGCACGGACGCGCTTCAGGCAAATGGTTTCGAAGACGCGTTACAAAGACTGCAGGAAGCTATCGAAGCTGGTGCAGATGTTGCATTTCTGGAAGGCCCTACGAATGTAGAGCAGTGCAGAATTGTCTGCCAGAAGTTTGCACCAATTCCAGTGCTGCTCAACATGGTTCCTGGAGGTGTGACACCGACTCTCACTGGAAATGAAGCCAAGGAGGCAGGATTCAAGGTCATGATACATCCTGGGTGCATGTCATTTGCTGTACAGCAGAGTTGTGGGGAAGTTGTTTCGGAACTGAAAAAGACAGGTGCGGTGAAGACACCGCCTGGCACCTCTCCTAGAGACTTCTTCACGCTTTGTGGACTTCAAGAATGCATAGAGCTTGACAAGCGAGTTGGCGGTAAAGCTTATTCAAGTGTATAAATGTACATAGTTTTACGGTTCTGGACTCACACTGAGAATCCGAGTGTTCCAAACTTGCACTAGCTTTGAAACACTTCTGCTCGCTTCAGAATCTATTCTCGATAAAATCACGATCTTCAAATCAACGCAAATAGATAATTAGTGATGTCAATGACAGATAATAAGAAGGGGAAGTGTGTAAAGAATAATAAACAAGAGGGCCACGTGATGAAGTCGCTAAAACCCTATGATCGGTGTTCTGATAGCTGCGCCGCCGAACCCCACAATAGTTATGCGTGCAACGACATCGATGAGCATCTTTTCTCCTGCCGTCTTCATTCTCATTTTACTCCATAATGCATCAAGCCCCTCGAATGTCCTCATCTAGAGTGTTAGCACCACGGCCACCTGGTACCCAATATTTAAGTACGCATGCGGCCAACAGTAACGATGACGCTGCACGCCATCGCCCTGCAAAGCGGAGGCGGGTTGCGTGCCAACGCTGTAGACAGTCTAAGGTTGGCTTCAGTTTCTCGATGGAAATCGTCACACAATATTGACCAGACTCACCTAGCTCCGATGTGTAACGTCGAATGGGCAGGACTGCCAGCGATGTGCTGAGCACTCATACTCTTGTAAAATTGACGCGCAAGGCGACCATGTTAGTAAGAAAATGTAAGCCGCCATCCCCGTTCATTTGAGCGTACGGTGCTCACACAGGGTATTTAGAGCATTAGATGATTTGGCCAATCACGCCAAGCTACTCAACTCAACGCGAGCACCCTCTGATACCGATACTCGTGTCGTTAACAACACAATTCCTTCTATGTTGCAACAACTATCATCGCCAGCTGCTCCAGTTTCTGTTTCCACGCAGCAGTTGCGAAGCAATAGTCAGCAATGGAGCGAAAACCGGCCGAGCGAGCAAGGCAACAGAACAATATCACCAGATACCACAGCTATGGGTTTGACGCCTGCGTATGACGAAGATCAAAGGCATCATGAATTCACGAAACAGAATTATACTACCACGGTAACCCGATCAATTTCATCAGTCACCGTGAATCAGGAGCAAATACAGCAATTTTTTCACGCGTGAGTACTAACTGCACTGTCGCATTTCCGCTTATGAGAACTTTCTCACTGATCACTAACAGTTATTTTGCGCACTATCATCCTCTTTTCCCTATCCTTCCAATCAACACCATACCGGATGCCGTCTACAAAGCCTGTCCATTCCTTTTCTGGACAATTATCTCCACTGCCGCTCGCCATGATAATTCAGATTTTACACTACTTCCGTCGTTACTGCCCGCGCTCAAGGATTTGCTCTGGTCCACCGTTGCAATCGTTCCTCACACACTACCTGCTTTACAGGCCATGGCTATACTGTGCGTATGGCCATTCCCGGAGTCATCAATGCCAATAGATAATACTTTTCTGCTCGCGGGAATTCTAAAGTCGGCTGCGATGCACGCCGGGCTGCACCGACCGGACGTATTAACACATTATTCTCGCGTCCGGCTCTCGTTGAGAACTCAAGAAATCCGAGAAGCTGTCAGAGTATGGTGCTGTGTCTATATCGCTATAGAAGGGTACGTCTGTGCTGCGATATCACTGCCGTTACTGAGCGAGATTCATTCCCCCTAGATGATCAAGCAACAAGAACAGCCTACGCGCAATTCTTTCCACTACGTAAGCTAATGCTGAGCTACCCGCATAGTATCGCTACTGCAAACGGGCACCCGCCATTCATCACCTCCGATCGAATAATCGAACAAGCATCGGCCACGTCAAATCCTTTCGCTCTCTCCAAGACACTTCATCAATCACTGTTAATTCAAATATTTTACAACAAAATTCACACTACTATGTCCGACTTAGACAGATTAACGGCATTAGTAGCTCAAGTCCCGCGTACCTTGTTACTGAAGATATTGGAGATTGACCTGCAAACACTCGAAAATCAAATCGATGATGAACTCTCTGGTGAGTTGAATTTCCTCCCATTTCTTAATTTTAGCCGCTAATCAAAAGCAGATTGGACCAAATTGCTCTTTTGTGGCGCTGCTCTCCAGCTTCGAGGGTATTGGATCTTTGAGGACGAAGAAACATCATCACGCAGAGACGGTATAATAAAAGCCTATGAAACAGCCGTCCAGTTCATCGAGAAAAAGCAATCACTCAGCAATTCAACCAAAGAGCTACCTTTCATCATTCTCCGCACTAGTCTCACCGCCGCAATCCTGATTTCCAAAGTCTCCCACTCCAGCTACTCCCAAACCGTGGATTGTGCCCGAGGAAAAACGGCCTTTAATACTTGCGTAACCATATTCAAACAATCCTGCGTTCAAGACAACGACATGTCCGGCCGAGCTACCAAAGTGCTGCCCCAACTATGGACCATCCACTCAGAACTCTACCACCAAACCCAACGCCCTCCACAGATAAATCTTAAGTCCCGCCTCTTTCTAAGTATCACTCTCGATGGCCTTTGGCAATGGCGCGAGAAATATTCTTGTGCCCCGAATAACGGGGCGCCTAGTCTCCCGCCACCCCTCATGTCGCCGACGCTCACGGCTACCAGCGTGCGCTCAGTTCATGGAAACCGATATTCTACTTCTAGTTCCACATTGATGCACTTGGAGAATAATGCGAACATCACATCCTTGCAAAATGTGCACGATGATGAATGTTCACCGATTTCATCAACACTGCTTCCTCAAACTGATTTGGCTGTAGTTGGCGCACCACCAAACTCCGTGACCATTGATATGCCTGCACAGGATAATACCATGGGTTCGTATCGGAATGAGGAGTCGGATTCAAGTGCAATTCAGTTTGATTTGCTGTACCCGGATACACTCACGGAATTCTTGGATATGTCTTGGTTGTATGAAGGCGGCACTGAACCTAGTTGATTTTCCATACCTTTTCCTTTACTATCAAAAGTTTAGTTTTCTACTTGCATTTCTGAAATTAAGAAGCCTTCAACACTGGTTGTGCAGGAGGGGAATGGCACATGTACATAATTTGGGGTCAGAGTAATCAATATGAGGTATTTGCGATCACAAATGCGGTGACATCAGCAATTCGATAGTTATGAATGGCCCATACTAGTCAAATAAAGTCCTATGATTTTCTTTTTATTTTTTCAATCAAGAACGAGCGCTCATTGATGTCAAGTCATTGAAACGCACTTGAAGCGTATATACCACATCAATTGATGGCTTTGTCTGGGTCCGAGAACGTCATTTGCTCGTCAGCGCATTGCGCGATTAAATAATCCCCGAGCCGAATTGATCGGATACAAGACCTCAAGCTACATTTTATACAAAAGTAGCATGTGAGAGCATTTGTGATTTCGACAGGAAGATTATTGGTCCGATCTGCATGGTCTCCGATTGGCTCGTTTTGCTCGGACCGAAAGCGGCCCGAAACCTACTATGTAGTTCAATGTTATTGATACACATTGATCAATCTCAACATCATAACTACCTATTGATGTCAACCTTACAACAACACTCACGAGATAAATAAGAACTTCAAGATACTCTGTTTTTAGCCTTTATGATGTTCTCTAATTGGCTAGGGAGCTTTTGCCGCAAAGTTCATCCTCAACTTCCACAGCTCAAGCGCGCGGCGCAGCTAGCCATAGAACATCATCTTGTGATAGCACTTGAGAGCACTCAGGAGATTAATAGGTATAACTTACATCACTGTTTGTAACTAACAAATTAGTCGTTTGTGTCTTCTCCCTCCCATAACCCCATTAGCACCTCCATGGCTCTAGCGAATATGTGTGACAACAGTCTGGGCCCTGGGGTATCTTTCTCGGATGCAAAGAAAGAAGTGCGGGCTTTCCTAGGGCAGAAACTCAATTTTAAAGAATTAAGGTGTTCTGTGGCGGCGATAATTAAGCAGTATCAATAAGTTTAAAGTTAGCAGCGCGACTACAAATAAACAGATGCAGAAGATAGATCATAATAAAAGTTTACAGAGTATCCTATGCTGAGGGTCCAAAATTAGTGTCAACATAATCCTTGTATATGTGCTCATGTTTCTGATATATTAGTTATACATATAGACCGTCTCTTTGTTGCATAGTCATTTGCCTTCGTTAGTTTGTCCGCGTTCAACATCTTGCATAAATGTTGGCTTGAAGAAAATATAGGGTCATGAACAAAGACTTAAGGACCCTGCATTTCGTGTATTATCTGAGCATGAGACAAGTTTTATACGGTAGCCCTCGATTCGGAGGGAAGGAGCATGCCATTTTGCAGCTATAATACAGGAGACTCGTGCGTTCATTCCCGCCTATGTAGTACTATACTCCTGGTTATTCTAGTGGCGCCTACGTCTCGGGACTAGATCGTATGTTTTACAGAATGTACAAGCTTGAAGCCAACAATGGGTACACTGTAGAATATAACCCCATCTCTCATCGCACTGGGGACAATATTTAAAAGGAAGCTTTTCCCACCTTCCGCTATGGTCGCAATTTTGCTGCTTCCGGAGGTATGCCTCCTTTCGTTGAGCCATCTCTCTGTATCCCTTCTCCCACTTTTCCCTTTCACGTGCTTCTGCCCGTTCATTCTTCTGTCGCTCATGCTCTTTTCTTTGGTTAACCCTCTCTTGGACCTCCCTTATCTGGTCGTCATATCTTGAATTTTCAGCGCGGAACTCGGACTCTGTCTTTTGGTAAATTTCACGTTGTTTGTTCAACTCAGATTGCGATGAATCCAGCCGTCTTTCCTTCATGTCTTTCCGACTTCTCCTATCTTGCGCCTCCCTGCTCTTTTGCTCTTTCTTTTCTTCACTCGGCTCAAGCTTCTTATTGAATGGAAACATAAACCATGCTACTCCCCAACTCTTTTCCCAGGCTTCTGATGCTGCTACAGCAGCTATAGTCTCCTTCAAAGCATTGATCTCGCGCTTTAGGACACGAATTTTCCGCTCAAGCTCGAAAATTGAGCCGTCGATGACCCTCTTCTTGTTCGACCAATATGTAGCACGTTCTTGCTTAACCCTCTGGATCCGAGCTATCTCTTCTATATCTCGTGCTGCTTCTGCTTCTGCTTCTGCTTCTGCTTCTGCTGTGGATGTGAATGGTCGCGACTCTTTCGGCTCTTCAGGTGCCTTGGTTGTATGTGATGAACTTTGTTCTTTACCCATATTTGAGGGAGCATCATATGGTTTCGGTTTCGGTTTCTTAATGGTGTGATAGATGCGGTCATAATTCTGACGTTGCTCAGCATCGTTCAACGTTTCGTATGCTCTTCCCAGCTAGCAATATACAGTAAGTATTCATAACCGATCAGAAAAATTCTGAACGTTTGTACCTATGACGTACCAATTGGAAGGTAGCAGTGGCTTCTGGCTTCTTATTTCGATCCGGGTGTAGCTGCAGGGCTAGTTGCCGATACGATCTTGTAATTTCGTCAGGTGTTGCAGACTGCGAGACTGCAAGTATGAAATAATAATCTTCGGTGGGAGGCGGAGGAGCCATGGTTGATGATCGTCAGTGAGATGTACACGTTGTTAGAAATGCAAGAGATTATAAGGCAAAAGTGCAAGTGAGTCAAAGCTCCATCTTGAGGCAAACTTCGTGTTTGTACAGTAGCAATCTCATCACGTTCATTGAACGACATAACTTACCTTAGAGCTCAATCCATGCAGTAAAAGAGATGACGATCTTCCTGGGCTATCGTGCGTGCAGAGGCAAACTTTCGGCCACAAGTTTGGTTTTTAATACAAACACTGCTTAGCGACGGGTGAATATGTTTAAATAGATATGGAAACAGCACGTGGCAGTTCAACGCGTGACAACAGATCTATCAGGTTTCTTTCTATACTATAACATTCTTTTACAACACAGCTACTAAATATTCAATTTGTGTTCAAAACTACCTATTGTTCAATTCTCATCGATGGCCCGGTGCCAACATGTCCTAGCAGATTATTAGCACGTATGTTACTTGTGTTTCCGTCATCCATCAACAGTTCAAATCGACACTTTCCGCTATGTCAGTATCGCTGCATCGCACTTCCTACGTACGTATCATTCACGCAATGAACACGTCTTTAGACACTATATTTGCGTATTCCTACTTTCCCACATCGTTATTGATAGAAGCACGGCATTATAATTGCTCACCCTACATTCCCATTTCATTGTCCTCCTGTCAGGCAGGGAAACCCTTAAAGCCATCTATTCCCTACTACTTTAAACTTCATGGCCACGAAAAGGATTTGTGTAGAGATCGTTCATGAAGGTATCCTTGGATGGCAGAGCTAGATAACTCCGGGCCACCGTTTTCGTCTATGACCACATATCACACATACTTTAAGATATTTGAATCTACTAGTTATGAGTGCAAAACAATCCATATCTTCAACTATGCTCTTTGAACGCCACTTCACGAAGACTCTGAATTTACAGCCTGGTCAAGGATTCCAAACACATACATACTATGGATATTTTCTTGGCCTTCGTATCTAACGTCTTTTTATTGATTATCGGATCATTTTGCAGAGGGATCTCACCCCTACAAAGATTTGAGCAAAACTAAAATAAGCAAAAATGTACATAAAGTGTATTACAGTACAAGGATGGATACCAAAACGCAGCCTCTCTTCATTTAGTGCTGAGCGGGCTAATTTTGGGCGGGGTTGGCCGCTGTACTAGCGAGCTTGCCCGGGTACAGCCGTCGGTAGTACCCTGCCTGCTGTGCTTTGCGTACAAAACCGCAGGTACAGCCGCATATTCATTCCTGGTGTTACAGATCCTATTCAAATGTCTTCCAAACGCATACTTGAGCTTGCTAACATCATACACTCCAACACTGAGAAAATCGATGCTCACCTCACATCCAACAGACTCCCCACTCCATCGTTCGCAGCAGACAACCCTCCCAAACTACTTTTCGGACATGGGCCAGAACTTGACACTGCTCGTCAGTCTGTGGTTGATGCAACCGACGAGCTTCAAGCTCTGATGTTGGGCCCTACTGGATTGCTCAGCTCGCTTTTTGTACGCGGGTTCTCACAATTTGGTACACTGCTAACATTACGAAGCACAATTCGCTTCTGAGCGTCCAAGCAATCATCCGATTCAACCTCACTGAGTTTCCCGATGGAAAGGAAGAAGTCACGTTTGGGGAACTTGCAGCTGGTTGCGGGCTCAACGAGCCAGAAGTTAAACGACTTCTGCGTCATGCAATGGCCTACCGCATTTTCCACAGTGTTCCCAACAAACAAGTATTTGATGATTTTCCGGATTTGATCAATCATTTGATGAACCCCAGGCTATTTGTTTGATTGATTTAATGATACATGAAGCCATATTTGAAGGTGTCAAACATACATTTGATAATTAGTCAGCATGTCGTCAAATAAACACTTCCTCTGCACAAATACGCTACCCGGCTTGGTGGAGCACTTAGACGAGCCTGTTCTTGATCCAATGCTTCTGGCACTCGCATGCCTCAACAGTAGGAGGCGTTAGCTTATTTCTTTCGTCTGTTATAAGCTTCTTCGCGTCTGAAAACACGCGTTCTGCCTCCGCACTCATG
>KZ805340.1:222713-241802 GCA_003073855.1 Periconia macrospinosa | reverse complement strand
CAGAGTGTGATGATCTTGTTAGCCTTGCAGTAATCTCGGAATTCGAGCGAGTCGTGGCTCTCATGGCCGTCGATAACAAGCAGACGTACGGCACCAACAGTACGCTTCTTTGTATACTCATTAAAGTGCTTTAGCCACTATAAACCAAGCTCATTTGTTATCCAGCCGTTCTCAGAGACTGCAATAACCTAGTCAGAGGGTAGATTCTCCTCCTTGTACCAGGCGGAGAGGTGGTGCTTGCCCTAGAAGATAATAAAAGGTAGGATTGCCCAGCCCATCGCGTTGATGCCTTAAATAACTGTAGCCCACTCCCGGTTGCCCTATTATACGCTCTTTAGCCGTCCTCAACGCTCAGAGCCTGTAACTACTGCTCCAGTTAATATCATACCTATTATAAAGCTAGACTCGTCAAAATTATAGGTGTCTTTATCCTAGATGCCGTGCTTAGATTTCGTATTCTCTACAAGGCGGAACCAGCCCTGTATAACCTCTGGATCCTTACAGAGGGCTCTCTTATAGTCATACTTTTAATTAAACTTTATTATAAGCTCTGGCTGGCGCTTAACGAAGTTTGCAGCCTAGTTCTAGCCTACTAGTCTTAGGCCACGCTTAGCCCGCAGGGAATTGGCTTTATCCGCTACAGCAGCGAGCCGGGACGGAAATCCTTAAGCATCTAGGTTAAGTATATCCTAAAGAAGCACCTGCTCTTCTGTCTTTAGAAGATTGATTGAATTGGGCGCGCAATCGCGTTGAAAGGTAGTTCCAGCACGTCGTGTGCTTAGTGTACTTTGAGGCACGTTGTAGATCTGTGCAGCGCGTCGTTGAGATAGTGTCGCGTCTTGTTTAATAGCCTGAAGTGCAAGCTGTATTCTAGCCTCTCTTGATTCTAATAGCTGAGTAGGTTGTTAAGACATTAAAGAAACTGTTGATTGATAGCATACTTTGGTGCGGGCTTGGCAGAGTGATCAGCTCGCTTGTGTGATTAGCTCGCTTGTGACCTACGTTAATACCTTTTATAGATATTAAACTTTATAATCTACCTATATCCCTAAAGTAAGTCTATTAGCTCTTAAATAAGTAGAAGTAGATAACTATTCTTTTTTATTACTTTATTTAGTTATTTATAATCTATATAGAAACGCAACTTACTATTTTTTTTTAGTATAAATAGTATTAGCAAAGCTATTAAGCTTTTATTAAGTTATATAAATCCTTTTCTAAAATTCTTCTAGATATACTTTTTTAGTTCCTTATACTATTTTTAAGAAAGTAGGTATATTCTACTAAGTTTAAGTTTCTTTCCTTTAATTAGCTCTATCCTATAATTCTATTTCTAGTATTAGGCTAGCTCCGTAGCCTTATTTTTTTTAAATAGTTCCCTAAATTTATCTGTATTATATTCTTTTAGTATTAGTAAGGTTAGTTTATCCTTTAAAGGTGCAACTAATTATACCTATATAACGCCTATTCTTAAAGGGTCTTTTTTACGTATCCTTATAATTTTATAAAGTAATATCTTACTAATCTATCTAGTCCTACTAACTAAGCTCTAAATTATTAGGCTTAATTTTTTATATCTAATATTAGTAACCGTGCGCGCTAGTTCTTAGCTAATTATTATTCCTATCTACTAATTTATAGCTAGATTATACTTTTATAGCTAATTATATCTAATTAATATATCTTCCTCTCTAAGATTTATAATATTAATATTTATAATGTCCTTAATTCCTAGTACTTAGAGATTTACTATTTACGTTTCTAAATGTATTATACTATTCCTATAACTTATAGGGTTATTATTAGCTAGTATTACTTATACTAGTTATTCTTTATCCTAATATAGTATGTTATATTTTTTTACTATTTAGAGTAAAATAACTATTTATATAGCTTTACTATCTATAATAGTAATAAGCTATTTTTTATATACTAACACCTCTACCCTTAGCTATCATACTAGTAGCTCTAAATATTATATATTATATAAGGTTATTATTTAAATACTTTTACTAGTAAAATCCTATCTCTAGTAGTATTCTAGTTTTTTACTTAGTAGTAGACTTTTTATTAGGGTTCCTTTAGGAACTATCCTAATCCTTTTTTTTTACTAAGGTAAATAAGGCACTTATTAATGTAATACGCTATTTATAATATTCCTGCGTATTTAGTAGCTGTTACGGTATCCTCCCCTAAACCTAACATAATAGGATAACTAACCTTTACTGTATTTATTACGCTTAGTTATCCTTCCCTAACCTAAATCGCTCCTAAATTAAACCTGTTACGTACGTAACTAATAGCTATACGGCTAATTTCCGGTACTAACCTGTTTCTGATTAGCGCCCGAGTCCGTGCCGACGCACGGACTACTTTTCCTTATTTATTTTCTTTGTTTTTCTACACTATTTTTATTCTATACATAACGTTTTATAATCTACCTAGAACCACCTAAGTAACGTACGTAGTAGTAATAGATTCGTTGCATAAGAGATAGCTCCCTAGCATCCTTGTACTAAACTAAATTAGAACCTACCTATAGTACTTTTATAACATTACGTTATGTATCCCTTTAGCTAGAATAGCTACTGAATCTAACCCGATTTAGCTAATCTTTATAGAGTTATCTACTATTAAGGCTAGTAATAAAGCCTTCTAATAAACTCTTACTTAGTAAAAAGCCCGATACTATAATAAAATAACTACCTTACGCTCTAAGCTAGTAATAGTTAAATAGTCCGTTTTTTATCTAAAAAAGGTAACTTTTAATATTAAAGATCCTCTAGTTTTAGAAAACACCTAAAAGTCTAGGAGTGGCTTATTTCCCTCCTAGATAACTCTGCCTACAACTTAATTACCCTTTAAAATAGAAGGAGTAAAAACTAATAAATTCCCTAACTTTCCCTCCTTTAACAGGAAAAAAAAAGGACTTATTTTTGTTTCTCTAGAAGCTTTAATATAAACTTAAAGGCAACTCTAACTAATACCTTTCTAAACACTTTCGCCTTCTATACGCACACTCTTGCCTAGACTGTAACGTAGTTACACTAGTTAACTTTCTAATAGATAAGGAAATTAATACTATAAACTAACTTATCTCTTTCTTAGAAGCTACTTACAGTAACCTTTATAAGGAGATAACTACTCTAAGCTAACTTACATCTCTTAAATAAGGAAAGAAAAGTTTTACGGCTTACTTTACTAAATTCTAATAATATGCCGCTAATATAGGCCTAAATAAAATTAGCTTAATTGCTTCCTTCCGTAACTCTCTATCTCCTAAACTAAACTAAGTAATAGTTAGTAAGGCCCTACTTTAGAGTCTAAATACTTACGCTAACCTAATTGCTATATATAATAATAATATAAGATTCCTCCCTATTGTTACCTTTCTATACCGCCCCTAAACTGCCCCTACTTTAACTAGATATCCTAATACTATAGAAATTAATTTATTATACGCTCCTATAGGTTCTAAAGAACGAAAAGACTAAAAGAAAAAAGGCCTCTATTTTAAGTGTGGAAAACATGGCTATATCTCTTAAGATTGTTCTGTCCTGCTTCCCTAAGTAAGAGCTGGTAGTATACCTGTTTACGCCTATTCTATTTTACTTCTAACCGGCTGCCGAAATAGTACTAAATTAACACCGTTTTTTTAAAGCTTTTCTTAATAATTAAGAAAAAGCTGTAGCTAAAGCTCTAAGCGCTTATAAAAAAACTTATCCTAGCGTTAAGTTACTCTCTAGGACCGATTTAATACTAAATCTCCGCTAACCTTTAGGCCGCTTCTCTAAATAATAATTGGAAATATTAGGTAAACGTGCCTGTGTCTTTATAATAAGGACGTGTCTCTAAAGTAGTTTGTACCCTAATTAACTCTAGAGTAAATAGCATTAGTTATATTAACTAAGAACTAGCACGTAAGCTAAATCTCTAACTAACTCCCCTGCACTAAATAATACACCTAACTAGATTTAATAGGAAATAACTTAAAGGAGGTTCTATTTTATATAAGACCTCCGTTACGCTTATACACTAATACTATATTAAGAGGATTAACCTCTACGTAATAAACACTAGATAATATAATTTAATACTTAGCTAACCGTAGCTGTATTAATACTAAGTCGCATTTAATTACTAGAACTAAGTTCTAAGGTTTAACTCTTCTTAATACTAGGCCGTCTACCTATGTAAACACCTATGTAAAACCTAAACCTAATCTGTCCCTAATTTTAATGTAGGAACTCTAACTAAAGTATAAATCTAATCTAAACTACTCCCGTCCCCTAACGAACCACCTATAGATATTAACTATATTGGTTCCGCCCTATTTTTAATGTTAGCTTGTCGACCTAACTACAAGATCTTTACTATCTTGATCGCTAATATTAATAAGGCTCTTACGCCTAAATTATATACTAACCTAAAAATAAAGGTACCTGCTAAGTACTATAACTTGTTATACGTCTTCTCCTAATCTAAAGCTAATAAACTCCTAATCTAACGCCCGTATAACTACTAAATTAAACTTAAACCTAGGAAATAACTAGGTTATAGACTACTATATAGAATGTCCTTAAATAAGCTAAAAGTACTCTAAAAGTACCTTAATAAGAACCTAGAGAAAAGGTTTATATAAGTTAGCTCGTCCCTTATTGCCTCGCCCGTACTCTTTATAAAGAAGCTAGGAGGTAGTTTTTAATTCTACGTTAATTATTATAGACTAAACGCCCTAACTATAAAGAACTAATACCTAATTCCTTTACTATAAGAAACCCTTAATAAACTAAGTAAGGCTAAGTTCTATATAAAACTTAATATTATTACTACCTTTAATAAGCTTTAAATAGCTAAAGGTAATAAGTAGCTTACTACGTTCTAGACCTAATACAGCCTGTTTAAGTACCTAGTTATGCCCTTTAGATTAGTAAACGCTCTAAGTACGTTTTAGCACTATGTAAATAACGCCTTACGTCTGTACTTAGATATATTCTGTACCACTTATATTAATAATATCTTAATATATAGTAATAACCTATATAAATATAAGAAGTATATAAAGCTAGTGCTAAAAGTGATAAAGGAAGCTGGATTGCAACTAGACGTTAATAAATGCAAGTTCTATAAGTCTAAAGTTACGTACCTTAGGTACGTAATATCTATAAATAGTATCTAAATAGACCCTAAGAAGGTCCAGGCAGTTACAAATTAGGAATACCTATAAAACGTAAAGGATGTACGCGCCTTTATTAGGTTTTTGAATTTCTACTAATAATTTATTAATAACTTCTCTAAATTAGTAAGCCTTATAGTAAACCTTACTAAGAAAAACGTCTAATTTAACTTTAACTCTACCTATAGACACTTTTTTAATCTACTAAAGCGCGCCTTTACTAAAGCTCTAATCCTCTAATACTTTAACCCTAACTTTTTAATTTTTATAGAAGCTAACGCCTCTAATTACGTTATAGTAGGCGTACTATTTTAGACTAACTCTAATAGGATTACTTGCCTTATTACCTACTTCTCTAAACGTATAAGTCCTACTAAAAGTAACTATAAGATTTATAATAAAGAACTGCTTACTATTATGCAATGTTTTAAATAGTAGAAACCTAAACTTAAAGGTACTGCGTTTTTAATCTAAGTCCTAAGTAATTATAAGAACCTCTAGTACTTTGCTATAACTAAATAACTAAGCTACTAATAGGCTTGTTAGTCTAAATACTTATTGCGATTTAACTTTATAATAACGTACTAACCTAGCAAGAATAGAGAGAAGCCTAATACCCTAACTTATAGGTTCTAAGATGTACCTACCTAAAAAGAAGCCTAATAAGCTTAAAACTAGACCCTATTACAACTTAAACTATTTACGGAACTAAATCTAAATAAAACTAACTAAATAATTACGTAGATTATTAACGATAAGTACCTAAATAATAAGTTTATCTAATTAACACTAGAACTGCTCTAAAACAGTACTTATTACTTAAAACTAATTATGCTAAGTAATTATAAAAACCAAAATAGTAGACTCTACTACTAAGACTAATTAGTAATTTTTAATTCTAATAAACTAAAGATTAAACTACTCCAACTCGTATATAATTCTCTAGTGGGCGGACACTTAGGTAGAAAAAAGATCCTAGATATTCTCTAACGTAAGTACTACTAGCTACATATATTTAAGACTATCTACTAATTCGTAGCCTACTACTACACCTACTAAAAGACTAAAGCCTCCTAAGAAAAATACTACAGCCTACTAAAACTACTTTTAATTCCTAACTAAGCCTAGAGAGACATCTCTATTAACTTTATTATTAACTTACCTAAGTCTAAAAGCTGTATAAATATTATAGTAGTTATAGATAAATTAACTAAATACTAATACCTAATACTTTATACCTTAATAACAGCGCCCGCAACAGCCCTATTATTTTACTAATACATTTAGGTCTATTATAGATTACCTAAAATAATAGTGTTTAATAGAGGAAGATAATTTGTATCTACCTTTTAAGATAAACTTTATAAGTAACTAAAAATTAATATCTAACTCTTTACTGCTTTCTATCTAGAAATAGATAGTTAAACTAAAATTATAAACGTATAGATAGAATAAGTACTCTATGCGTTCACGAATTACTAGCAGGATAACTAGGTAGCCTAGTTACCTACAGCCTAGTTTAAAGTAAACAACATAATATCTAAATTAATCTAAGTTTCCCCATTTCTAGCTACGTCTAGCTAATATCTATAAATAGGATTTAAACTACTTTTAAATACAGCCTAACCCTATTATAAAGCCCTATAAGTAGCAGACGCTAATAAGTTAGTAGATAAGATCTAAAACCTAACTAAATATATCTATAAAAAGATGCTTTAGGCGCAAGCCCTTTAACAAGAACACGCGAACTATAACTAAATACCTACTCCCGCGTACGCGATAGGAGACCGAGTCTGGCTCGATACCCGAAACATCCGAACCAACCGACAGTCGAAGAAGCTAGACTGGAAGAACGTAGGCCCCTTTAAGGTAGCGTAAAAAGTGTCTTTCTACGCTTACTAACTTAACTTACCTAATAGTATAAAGATACACCCCGTTTTTTATATGTCTCTGCTCTAACTAGCCGTACCTAAATCTAATTACTTACTTAGCTAGCAGAACCCCCTGCCTAACCCTATTATAATTAATAATAAACTAGAATACGTTATTATTAGTGTTAAAAAGATCCGCTATAATAAACAATAACGTTAATATAAATACCTAACTTAATAGGCTAGCTATAATAAACTATTATAAAAACTAGCTAAATCTCTATAAGAGAATACCGTAGTAACCTAATTCTATGCCTAATACCTGTCTGAACCAAACCTGTTCCTAGACAAAAACAACCTAATACCTAACTTAACCTAATAACTAACTCTATTTTAAAGGAGGGGGATACTATTATAGTATCTTTCCTTAAACCTAATATAATAGGATAACTAACCTTTACTATATTTATTATGCTTAGTTATCTTTCTCTAACCTAAATCGCTCCTAAATTAAACCTATTACGTACGTAACTAATAGCTATACGGCTAATTTCTAGTACTAACCTATTTTTAATTAGCGCCTAAGTTCGTGCCAACGCATAGACTACTTCTTTTTATTTATTTTCTTTATTTTTCTACACTATTTTTATTCTATATATAACGTTTTATAATCTACCTAGAACTACCTAAGTAACGTACGTAGTAGTAATAGATTTGTTGCACGAGAGATAGCTCCCTAGCATTCTTATATTAAACTAAATTAAAACCTACCTATAGCACTTTTGTAATAGTAGCCTTTAATAGTTATTTTTTTTTTATTATTTTTTTATTAGCTAAGTAGAATTAATTTTTCTTATTAGGCTAATTTATAAGGATTTCTTTTTTATATAGCTCTATAAGTTTACGTTCCTATAAAGTTCTAGCCTATTTAACTTATTCTTTTAGGTCTCTTTTACCTTTATAGTATTATTTATATAATACCTTTAGGTATTCTTCTACTTTTACTACTATATATATATAATATATATACTTCTATATAGCTTCTTCTTTTTTTAAAAAATAGAGTAAATAGTTAGTCTTTTTATAACTACGCTAGCTTTCTATATCTTTATACTATTAGTTAAGATACTCTTTTCTATAAGTAGACTAATTTTTATATAACGTAGGTTATAAGTAAGCTAATTATATAAGTGAGCTAATTACTCTACTAAGCCCGCACTAGATTACTCTATAAAATATATAATATACTATAGGATTTAGATAAAATAGTATTTTACAACCCCTCTACATAATTTATAGATATATCTACTATAGTTTTATAAGTTTACGCGTTATGCCTAGTCTTACTATATTACCTACAGCGTTTTTAAAATAGCTTACCTAGTTTAGTGCGCCTACCTTTCTTTACCTTTTTACTATTACTACGCGCCCTAAATTTTTATAGAGAGGCTAATTACTATCCTTTTTTAGCTATTAATACTCTTTAATCCTAAATACGCTTTTTTTTATATAATTTACGTCGCGTAGCGGCTTTATTAGCTGCTTAAAGCTTAGCATTTTTTTTTATACTAATACTAGCTTGTACGTAATTATAGCTATACTTTTTACTAGCTTTTTAAACGCCTTAACTATAAATGTTAGGGAGCTATCTATATGCCTTTAAATCCTTTACTTTACTAGTATTAATTGTAATTTAAATTCTAGAGTATTTCTTAGCATCTATAACTATTAGGAGTTTTTATTAATAATAAGTAGTAAAGGCGTGCAAAGCTTAATATTAAGCTTTAATATTACTACGTCTAGGTTAAGAGGAACTAAGCTAGCGCCTTAGAAGCCTCCTTAGATATTTTTTTTAGTAATTAAAGCCTTAAAAGTAGTAATAAAGTAAGGTAGAAACTTAGTTTTTATAATATAAGTAATCTAGTTACGTATTAGATTTTTAGCTTAGCGCCTATACGCCTTCTTTAATAAAGTGAAACATTTTATATTAAGGGGCTATAAAAGATAGGATAAGTAAGTAGGTATATAGAGTATAATAATTTTGTTAGCCTTATAGTAATCTTAGAATTTAAGTAAGTCGTGGCTCTTATAGCTATTAATAATAAGTAGACGTGCGGCACCAATAGTACGCTTTTTTATATACTTATTAAAGTGCTTTAGCTACTATAAACTAAGCTTATTTATTATTTAGCCGTTCTTAGAGACTATAATAACCTAGTTAAAAGGTAGATTCTTCTTCTTATACTAGGTAGAAAGGTGGTACTTACCTTAGAAAATAATAAAAGGTAGGATTACTTAGCCTATCGCGTTAATGCCTTAAATAACTATAGCCTACTCCTAGTTACCCTATTATACGCTCTTTAGCTATCCTTAACGCTTAGAACCTATAACTACTACTCTAGTTAATATTATACCTATTATAAAGCCAAACTTGTTAAAATTATAGGTATTTTTATCCTAGATGCCGTGCTTAGATTTCGTATTCTCTATAAGGCGGAACTAGCCCTATATAACCTCTAGATCCTTATAGAGGGCTCTTTTATAGTTATACTTTTAATTAAACTTTATTATAAGCTCTAGCTAGCGCTTAACGAAGTTTACAGCCTAGTTCTAGCCTACTAGTTCTAGGCCACGCTTAGCCTGCAGGGAATTAGCTTTATCTACTACAGCAGCGAGCCGAAACAGAAATTCTTAAGCGTCTAGGTTAAGTATATCCTAAAGAAGCACCTACTCTTCTATCTTTAGAAGATTAATTAAATTAGGCGCGCAATCACGTTAAAAGGTAGTTCCAGCACGTCGTGTACTTAGTATACTTTAAGGTACATTATAGATTTATATAGCGCGTTATTAAGATAGTGTCGCGTCTTATTTAATAGCCTAAAGTGTAAGCTATATTCTAGCCTTTCTTAATTCTAATAGCTAAGTAAGTTATTAAAATATTAAAGAAACTATTAGTTAATAGTATACTTTAGTGCGGGCTTAGTAGAGTAATTAGCTTACTTATGTAATTAGCTTACTTATAACCTACGTTATAAGTTTTATACCCTTTTTAGGTTCTTTTAAGTAGTATCCTACTATATATTTACTACTATAATATAGCTTGCATCTATTATTATAGTATTTATGCTATCTAAGTTTTTTATATTATTATACCTATTTTTTATAATAGTATATATAGTAGTTTCTAATTAAGTAATCCTTAGTCTAAAGTACCTAATAGTACCTATTTTTTAGTTGCTATGCTACCTTAGTTTTATACTTATAGTAGTATTTATATTTTTATACTATATACTTATACTAATCTAAGTCTATATAACTTTTAACTATTTAGCTATTAATTTATACTTATAACGTAGGTTATAAGCGAGCTAATTATATAAGCAAGCTAATTACTCTACCAAGCCCGCACTAAAGTATACTATTAACTAACAGTTTCTTTAATATCTTAACAACCTACTTAGCTATTAGAATTAAGAGAGGCTAGAATATAGCTTACACTTTAAGCTATTAAATAAGACGCAACACTATTTTAACAATGCGCTGCACAGATCTACAACGTGCCTTAAAGTACACTAAGCACACAACATACTAGAACTACCTTTTAACGCGATTACGCGCCTAATTTAATTAATCTTCTAAAAATAGAAGAGCAGGTGCTTCTTTAGGATATACTTAACCTAGACGCTTAAGGATTTCCGTCCCGGCTCGCTGCTATAGCAGATAAAGCCAATTCCCTACAGGCTAAGCGTAGCCTAGGACTAGTAGGCTAGAACTAGGCTATAAACTTTATTAAGCGCCAGCTAAAGCTTATAATAAAGTTTAATTAAAAGTATAACTATAAAAGAGCCCTCTATAAGGATCTAAAGGTTATACAGGGCTAGTTCCGCCTTATAGAGAATATAAAATCTAAGCACGGCATCTAGAATAAAGACACTTATAATTTTAATAAGTCTAGCTTTATAATAGGCATAATATTAACTAAAGTAGTAATTATAGGCTCTAAGCGTTAAGGACAGCTAAAGAGCGTATAATAAAGTAACTAAAAGTAGGCTATAGTTATTTAAGGCATTAACGCAATAGGCTAGGCAATCCTACCTTTTATTATCTTCTAGAGTAAGCACCACCTCTCCGCCTAGTATAAGGAGGAGAATCTACCCTCTAACTAGGTTATTATAGTCTCTAAAAACGGCTAAATAATAAATAAGCTTAGTTTATAGTAGCTAAAGCACTTTAATAAGTATATAAAAAAGCGTACTATTAGTACTGCACGTCTACTTATTATTAATAGCTATAAGAGCCACGACTTACTTAAATTCCAAAATTACTACAAGGCTAATAAGATTATTACACTTTACATGCCTGCTTACTTATCCTATCTCTTACAGCCCTTTAATATAGGGTGTTTTGCTCCGTTAAAAAAAGCGTATAGGCGCTAAGCTAAGAATCTAATACGCAACTAGATTACCTATATTACGAAAACTAAGTTTCTACCTTACTTTATTACTACTTTTAAAGCTTTAATTACTAAAAAGAATGTCTAAAAAGGCTTTTAAGGCGCTGGCTTGGTTCCTCTTAACCTAGACGCGGTAATATTAAAGCTTAATATTAAGCTTCGTACGCCTTTACTACCTATTATTAATAAGGACTTCTAGCAGTCGTAGACGCTAAGAAACACTCTAGAATTTAGATTATAATCGACGCTAGTAAAGCAGAGGATTTAAAGGCATATAGATAGCTCCCTAATATCTATAGTTAAGGCGTTTAAAAAGCTAGTAAAAGGCGCAGCTATAATTACGCATAAGCTAGTATTAGCGTAAAAGAAGAATGCTAAGCTTTAAGCAGCTAATAAAGCTACCACGCGACGTAAATTATATAAAAGAAAGCGTATTTAGAATTAAGAAGTATTAACAGCTAAAGAAGGACAGCGATTAGCCTCTCTACAAGAATTTAGGGCGCGTAGTAGTAGTAAGAAGGCAAAGAAAGGTAGGTGCACTAAACTAGGTAAGCTATCTTAAAGACGCTGTGGGCAATGCGGTGAGACTAAGCATAACGCGCGAACTTATAAAACTATAGCAGATACATCTATAGATTATATAGAGGGGTCGTAGAATACTATTTTGTCTAAATCCTATAGTATATCGCATGTTTTATAGAGCAATCTAGTGCGGGCTTGGCAGAGTAATCAGCTCGCTTGTGTAATCAGCTCGCTTATAACCTACGTTACTAGTTTTTACTAGTTTACGGCTTCCTAAATAACTTCTATAACATCCTTTTTATAAATTATAACTTTCTTAGTATACTTTAGTCCTTTATAGCCTTATTCTTTATATAACTAGTACTATTACTTTTATAACCTATTTTATACTATATAGCTTAAAAGTTAAGTAATTCCTAAATTACTATTTTTTATATTAGTACTAGCTTTACTTAGCTTATTCTTAGTTTTTTTAAATAGTTTAGTTATCTTAAGTTTTTTACTAGTAGTTATTACGTTAACCTATAAGTTTTTTAGCCTTTAGTTAGTCTATTTAATTATTTTTACTTTTACTATTATTTATTTAGCTTCCTTTTTTTTAACTATATTTAAATAGTCCCTTTAGAAGTGTCCTATCTTACTATATCTTAAGTATACCTTTTTTTTAAAGTATTCCTTACGTACTTTATTTAAAAGTCTATCTAACCTTTTCTTTTATTATTAGTTTAATTTTTTCTAGACTTTATTTATTATAACTACGTTACTGTCCTAGTTATAATATATCTTATTTTTTTAGGTCTTTCCCGTGTTAGAAGTTATTAGGCTTCCTTACTTTTTCTACTATAATCTCTTATATAACTAGTTATTAATTCTAGTAGCTAGTTTAATTAAATCCTATAGTTTATCTAGTTTATTATAATATACTAGCTTATTTTTAACTTACTTCTTAAGTCTATTATAGAAGGCTGTCTTTAGAGGTATATTATTCTAGTTAATTTTTACTTAAAGCTATTTAAAATTAGTAATATATTTTCTAACTAACTTTTTCTACTTAATTCTAGAAATCTTTTACTTAGCCTAAGCTTTTTTATTTAGTTCTCTAAATACGTACTTTAGCTATTTCTTAAACCTATTCTAGCTCTTAAATATAGCCTAAGTATTATCCTATCTATTAGCTACCTTATTATTTACTAAATAATTATTAATTAGGGGTTATATCTAGCTAGCTACTTTTTTTTTTTAAAAATAATCCTATAGCTAGAATTTTATTTTAATTTAATAAAAAGGTAGTTTAATTAAATTAGTAGTAAAGTTCTATATTTATAAGGAAAGGCTTTAAACCTTTTTATCCTTTATTATATTTCTCTAGCGTAGCTATATAAGCCCTTTCTCCTCTAGTACTTACTTTAGCCTAAAAAAGTTTAATTACTTCTATAAGCTTTTAAATCTATTCTATCTACTACTAAATCTAGTTAGCCTATTCTACTATAACTATAGTAAGATTTATTATAAGTACTTTAACACTACTACTAGTTCTAGTATATAAGCTTACTAAAGTTACTATTTCTAATATAATTCTATAGGTAGTTAAAGTATTATATAAAGTATTACTTACTTATCTAATAGGAGTAAAACGTTCCTACTAAGTCTAGGTTAGGGTTAATAGTATAGGTTACTATAAGGTAGGCTTTAGTAAATTATATATATAAAAGTAAACTTAAATAAAGTAAACTAATTCTATAACTAACTATAAAATAACTAGTATTAATCTAGGTAAAAGATAAACTATTCTAAGTTAACTATAAAGAATTAGAAAATAAAAAGTAAAAAAAATCCTACTAGTTTTTATACTATATTTTCTACTTTTTCTTATAGTAGTACTCCCTCTACTTCTTTAAAGTAGATAAATTACTTATACTTTATTATTTTTAGTAGAACACTTTTACTCCTTTTACTAAAATAGAGTATAGGTTATATAACTACTTACTTAACCTAGCCCCGCGCCTTATAAGCTTATTATACGTTACCCTCTACTTACTATAAGTATATAGTTATTAGATATATGCTTCTACAGTCTCCTTATTCGTAACATTACGTAACTTTAACTTAACTTATACCTATTACTAGTATATAAAAAATAGGTATAGGTTAGGTTAGGGTTAAGGTATTACATAATTAAACCTAACCCTAACCTAACTTATACCTATTTACTACTCTATTAAGTTAGGGTTTACTTATATAATACCTTAACTCTAACCTAACTCTAGCTTACTTAAACCCTAACTTAATCTATACCTAGCTTATTAAAACTTTAACCTAACTTATACCTAGCTTACTAAGACTTATATTATAACTTAATTTTTTTTAATTTCTTTAAATTTTAATTTTTTAAAGTAGTTTTTTTTTATTTAATTAGTATATAACTATAATAACTATCTATAATAAAAAAATCTTTATAAAAATATATATTTATATATTATTTATTATATTTAAATATAAAACCTAGAAGTTAGGTATAGGTTAAAACGTTAGAGTTACGTAACCTATAGGTATAAGTTAAGTTAGGCTAGTAAATAGGTATAAGTTAGGTTAGAGTTAGGTTTAATTATGTAATACCCTAACCCTAACCTAACCTATACCTATTTTTTATACGCTAGTAATAAGTATAGGTTAGGTTAAGGTTATATAAGCTAATAGTAATAGTTAGGTTATATTAATATAGATTATAATAGGTCTAAGTAATTATAAATATTATATAATAAATATAATATATAACGTTATTAGCATATAAGTTAATTAGGTATACGAGTTAATTACTCTACTAAAACTATACTAAAATATATTATTATTAATAGTATAACGTAATAGCTTAATAACCTTAATAGCTACTAGAGTTAAAAAAAGCTAAAATATAGCTTACGCTTTAGGCTATTAAATAAAACGTAACACTATTATAGTAACGCGCTGCAGCTATCTATAACGTCCCTTAATTAATAATTAGTAATTAACGCGCTAGAAAGACCTTTTAACGCAATTATACGCCTAACTTAATAAAGCTTACCTTCTATAAAAAAGGGGTAATTCTCTAGGAGCTACTTAACTAGGATAAGTAAGGATTCCTATCTAGGCTTACAGATATCTAATCTATAGCTAATTCCTTACTAGCCGAACGTAACTAAGACCTAGTAGGTAAGAAGTAGGCCTTAGCGTATATTAAGTGCTATAATAAGCTTAAAGTAATTTTTAGTTAAAAGTATAACTATAAAAGAGTAAAATATAAGGATCTAAGGCTTATTAAGGGTTAGTTCTGTTATATAGAGAATACTAAAGCTAAGTATAGTATCCTTAATAAAGATACGTATAACTTTAATAAGTTAGGCTTTATAATAGGTATAATATTAATAGGTTTAGTTATTACTTTATCTAAGCGTTAAGGGAGAGCAAAGCTCCTCTAGTAGGGTAACTAAGAGTAGGTTACTATAATTTAAGGCGTTAACGTAACTAGATAGGCAATTCTACCCTTTTTTATCTTTAGAGGTAAGCACTACCTATCTATATAGTATAAAAAGAATTAACTACCTCCTAAATAGGTAATAGGGCTTTCTAAAAATAGTTAAATAATAAATAAGCTTACCCTAGCGTAGTTAAAGCACTTTAATAAATATACTATAAGGCGTATAGTTAGTATAGCGCAGCTACTTATTCTTAATAGCTATAAGAGCTACTACTCTTTTAAATTTAAGTAATACTATAAAAAATATAATATTATTACCTTATATATACTTCTATACTTATTACACCTTTTATAGCTACTTAACGTTAGTTATTTTACGCCTTTAAAAAAGGCGTATAGGCGCTAAGCCAAGTAGCTAATACGCAACTATATTACCTATATTACGAAACTTAAGTTTTTACCGTACTTTATTACTACTTTTTACAATTCTTTTACTAAAAGTAATATATAAAGAGGCTTTAAAGGCGCTAGGCTAGTCCTATTTAACCTAGAGGCTATAATATTAAAGCTTAATATAAGGTTAAAAACGCTAATACTACTCCTTCTAAATAAGGAGCCCTAGGCGTCTAAAACCTTAAGTAATACCTTAGAAATTAGGTCTTAGTTAACGCTAGTAAAGGAGAGGATTTAGAGGCATCTAGATAGTTTACTAACTTTAATAGTTAAGGCTTTTAAAAAGCTTACTAAAGGCGCTGCTATTATAGCGTATAAGCTTATATTAGTATAAAAGAAAGTTACTAAGCTTTAAGCTACTAATAAAGCTGCTACGTATTATAAATTATATAAAAGAAAGTGGATATAGGTAGAAGGGACGCTAATAGTTAAAGAGGGCCAGCGCTTAGTAGCTTTAAAGGAGTTTAGGGTGCGTAGTAATAGGAAGAAGACATTAAAAAAGGTGCGTATAGGAGAGGCTAGTCCCTTTTAAAGACACTATAAAACCTATAGCAAGACTAGGTATAACTTACACACCTATTAAAAAGACGCGTAGGACTTAGGGGGGTTATTAGGAAAGTTATCTAGAAGCCCTAATATAAGCTGGTGTTGTAATTCTTTATTAAAGGTTGTGTTTTTAGTATAGTCTTAGCAGAGTAATTAACTTATATACCTAATTGACTCGCATACCAATAACGTTATAATACGTATAAATTTATAAATAATATATAAAAAAAAGGTCTTATTTTATTATAAATAATTATTATAAAATAGAAATAATAGTATAAAATATAATAGTTTTAGAATCTCTAATTTATAGTTACTACTAGTTTATTATATTAAACCTAGAAACCTAGCTAAATATTTATACTTAATTATAACCTATAGTAATAGTAGCTTTTTTAATTACTATTTCTTAATAAACCCTTTATCTACCTTTAAAACTTTAATTACTTTTTAAACTATACTTATTATAGTAGCGCTGCGTAAAAATAGAATTTTTCTACTAAATTATAATATATTTAGCATAAATAGCATTTATTTAATAATTTATAAATATTAGTATTTAATTTACCTTAAAAATTATATTAATTAAAAATATACCTTTAAAGTAGCTAATAAAAAAAGCTTTAGAAGCTTTTTATAATATACTAAGTATAAATAGCTATACCTATATATTATTTTTATCTATAATATTACTAATAATTTTTTAGATAAAGCGCTAGAAAGGTAGCTTACGTATAAGTAAATTAGTTATTTTTTAGTATTTCTAAATTTCGCGTATAGCCTTAGCTATAATAAATTAGTATAATTTATAAATATAATTTTTAGTACTTACTACTTAGTTTTACTTTTCTTTTTTTTTTAGGAACTCTAGCTTTTATAAGAGGAATAAAAGCTTTATACGTAGCTTTTATAGCTAGTTTTTTTTTAGTAGAGCTTTAGTAATTTTAGGTTTCTTTATATAAGCTATTTTTATATATTTATACGCTATTAGTAATAAGAAACTATAATAAAAATCTATAATAAATATATACTACTTAATAGTTATAATTAAATACTATTTTTTTTCTACGTAGTAGAAGGATTTTTTTTTATATAATTACTTTAGAATAAAATTAGTTATAAATAAAAGTAGTAAAAAGTAATAGTAAAACGTATAATAGTAGTATATTATTATAGTAGGTAGTTACGTAAGTATATATATATATATATATATATAGTGTAGGTAGGTAAATAGATAGAAATAAGGTAAAGTAGCGTATAGACTATCCCTTAGCGTTTTACTTATAAAAAATTTTTAGTAGCCTATACGCTACGCCTTATAATAGGTAGTAGCTAATTTTTTCTTTTTTACTATATAACTATAATCTACCTACTTTTAAACTTACTCCTACGCTTAGCTTAATAATATATTTATACTATAAATAACTTTATAATTAAAAATAAGCCTACTAAAAAAAATAAAATTATAATTCTAACTAGTTTTAAAAAAAAAAGTAGTTTAAACTTACTAAAGTATTTATTATAAATTATTATTATAGTTATTTATTACTAATACTATTAGCGCTTTATTTTTAAGTAAAATAAAATTAATTAAGTAATTATATAACGTAGAGCTTCTAAAAATTAAGTTAGTTAATCTATAAATTTTAAAGCTAAATATAAAAGTATTTTTAGTAAATCTACGCGCGCTATCTATACTAGAGAGGTAGCTATATATTATAATAAAGAGTAAAAAGTACGTAAGAAAGCTAATACTAATAACTGCTCTACTTAATAATACTTTAAAAAAAAAGTCTAGGCTTTTAAAAATTATATTACTTTATTTAAAAATAATAAAAAAACTTAAATAAAAACTAAGCTTTAGAAACTTATAGAAAAATATTTCTAGAAAAAAAAATTCTATAAGTATTACCTATTATTTTTAGCTTATACTTAAACTTTATACTAATAAAATATAGTTAAGTAGCTAGAAACTAAACTTAAGTATATTTATAATAAATAAACTAAAATATACTATAAGGTTAATTAGCGTAAAATTTAATTAGCTATTAAAAAGAAAAATCTACCTACTAGTAAAAAAAAAGAGGTTACTTTTAGTAACTATTTAGATCTTTAATTATTTAGTTCTAGTAGTATTTTAAAAGAAATTATAAAATAAAAGTACTAAAATAGTAAAGTAAAACTAAATATAAATAGTTAGGCTTTAAAGTAAAAGAAAAAAAAGTAAAAAAACTTTATAGCTAGGCTTTTTACTAAAAGGTTAGTAATAGTATAGAATATAAATTAGTAGTAAGTTATTTATTACGGCTTTTTATTATAGTATTAATACTAATATACTTAGATTACGTAAACTAATACCTATTACTACTAAAAATAAAATATTTTATAATAATAATGCTTTATATTTTAAAAGTTATAATAAGGATAAGTATAAAGAAAAAATTAATTATAAGTCTAAAATTAATACTAAGCTTACTAAAGAAGATAAGTATAAGAATAAAAAGTGCTAAGGTTCTAAGACTAAGTTTAATAGCTTTAATAATTAAGTTTTACTATATATATACTATACTAATAAAAGTTAGTTCTTATAAATACCTATATTATAATTATATAA
>KZ805340.1:202580-214910 GCA_003073855.1 Periconia macrospinosa | reverse complement strand
TCTACAAAACATGCGATATACTATAGGATTCAGACAAAATAGTATTCTACGACCCCTCTACATGATCTGTAGATGTATCCGCTACAGTTTTACAAGTTCGCGCGTTATGCCCAGTCTCACCGCATTGCCCACAGCGTCTTTAAGATGGCTCACCTAGTTCAGTGCGCCTACCTTTCTTTGCCTTCTTACCATCACTACGCGCCCTAAATTCTTGTAGAGAGGCTAATCGCTGTCCTTCTTCAGCTGTTAATACTCCTTAATCCTGAATACGCTTTCTTTTATACGATTTACGTCGCGTGGCGGCTTCATTAGCCGCTCGAAGCTCAGCATTCTCCTTTTGCGCCAATACTAGCTTGTGCGCAATTACAGCTGCGCCTTTTGCTAGCTTTTTAAACGCCTCAACTATAGATGTTAGGGAGCTATCTATATGCCTTTGAATCCTCTGCTTCACCAGCGTCGATTGCGATCCGAATTCTAGAGTGTTTCCTAGCGTCTGCGACTGCCAGGAGTCCTCGTTAACGATAGGTGGTGAAAGCGTACGAAGCTTGACATCAAGCTTTGATATCACCGCGTCTAGGTTAAGAGGAACCAAGCCAGCGCCTCGGAAGCCTCTTTAGACATTCTCTTTAGTAATTAAAGCCTTAAAAGCAGCAATAAAGCAAGGCAGGAACTCAGTTTTTATGATATGGGTGATCCGGTTACGCATCAGATCCTCGGCTTGGCGCCTATACGCCTTCTTTAACGGAGCGAAACACCCCACATTAAGGGGCTGTAAGAGATAGGACGAGTAAGCAGGCATGCAGAGTGTGATAATCTTGTTAGCCTTGCAATAATCTCGGAATTCAAGCGAGTCGTGGCTCTTATAGCCGTCGATAACAAGCAGACGTGCGGCACTAACAGTACGCTTCTTTATATGCTTATTAAAGTGCTTTAGCCACTGTAAACCAAGCTCATTTATTGTCCAGCCGTTCTCAGAGACTGCAATAACCCAGTCAGAGGGTAGATTCTCCTCCTTGTACCAGGCGGAGAGGTGGTGCTTGCCCTGGAAGATAATGAAAGGTGGGATTGCCCAGCCCATCGCGTTGATGCCTTGAATGACTGTAGCCCACTCCCGGTTGCCCTGTTGTACGCTCTTTGGCCGTCCTCGACGCTCAGAGCCTGTAACTACTGCTCTAGTTGATATCATGCCTATTATAAAGCTAGACTCGTCGAAATTATAGGTGTCTTTATCCTAGATGCCGTGCTTAGATTTCGTATTCTCTATAAGCCGGAACCAGCCCTGTATAACCTCTGGATCCTCACAGAGGGCTCTCTTATAGTCATACTTTCGATTGAACTTCATTATAAGCTCTGGCTGGCGCTTAACGAAGTTTGCAGCCCAGTTCTGGCCCACTAGTCCTAGGCCACGCTCAGCCCGCAGGGAATTAGCTTTATCCGCTACAGCAGCGAGCCGGGACGGAAATCCTCAAGCGTCTAGGTTAAGTATATCCTAAAGAAGCACCTGCTCTTCTATCTTTAGAAGATTGATTGAATTGGGCGCGCAATCGCGTCAAAAGGTAGTTCCAGCACGTCGTGTGCTTAGTGTACTTTAAGGCACGTTGTAGATCTGTGCAGCGCGTCGTTAAGATAGTGTCGCGTCTTATTTAATAGCCTAAAGTGCAAGCTGTATTCTAGCCTCTCTTAATTCTAATAGCTGAGTAGGTTGTTGAGACATTAAAGAAACTGTTGGTTAATAGCATACTTTGGTGCGGGCTTGGCAGAGTGATCAGCTCGCTTGTGTGATCAGCTCGCTTGTGACCTACGTTACCCAAATAAGCATGTTAGAGAAAAGGGGAAAAAATTATATAAATAACAAAATCTTTTTTTTTATGAAGAAATTCCTTTAAAGGGAGGGAGAAAATAATGTGAATGACGAACCCCCCTTTTTATTTCTTTCCTTCTATGATTAGGTATCGTAAGGTTGCGGTTAAGGTTATGTAGGTTTTATTTATTAGACTTAGACGTTTGATCTTCTACATATATCTCTCCTGTTAAATACATAGTTAACCTGTTGGTACGACAGACAATGTGGATCTTGTATGTAATATTCCAATGAGCCTGAGATGACTCTGTCGAATTCCACTTTTGATAACAAATGCGCGGCGAGTGTGGGATGCAGGATTGTCCTCGGATATCTCACTGATTGTAGTCTTTGATCCCCTTCTTTAATCCTCGTGACCATTGTCCCAAATTCATGACCAGTCCATGTGCCTCAAGTTCAACGGTGCTTTCCTCCTGAAAACCCAGCTTCCGCAGCACCGCCTTGGAGGGTTCATTTATAGGATCGCAGTAGGCCAGGACTTCCAACACTTGTTTTTCTTGTGCATAGTACTTGAGGAGTCCATCGAGGGCTTCTGTGGCGTATCCTTTCCCTCTCTGGGAGCTTAGGATGCGGAACCCGGCATCTGGAATCGGCGATGACTTTGCTCCGTCGCGAGTGTTTAGACTCACTAGCCCAATAAGCTGAGCGGCCTTCACCATGTCCAACTTGCTTTGGGATTGATTCTCGTTTGTCTCGTTTGTCGGATGAGGAAGGAGAGAGACAAGGTACCGACCGAATCCAGTCGTCTCGATTTGTTCTGCACGCTCGTTTATCATCTTGAGTGCTCCTTCGCGAGTGAGTGGTTCCATTGAAAAGCTGTCTGTGGACGCTGCTATCTCTTCAGCACCATAGAGCCGCATCATGAAGTCGACATGACTTTCTTGGTTGGGGTTGAAATATGTGATGGCTAACCGGGGCGTTGTAATGTAGAAGTCGAAGTCGAGCATGATGATAGGCAAAGATATTTGGTGCTCTCCGTATACATATGTTGTATATGTGTATAAGGTAGCTGGCCTAAGTGGTTATAAAAGCGAACTTCGAAATCAGACGAATGAGTCAGGCGAACGGATACACACCACAAGTTGACTACACATTTCCCCATTTGGGATGGACAGCTAACTTGATTTTCCAATAATCTTCAACACTTTCTTGGCAGATAACTTAGGTATCCCACCTTCCTATTTGAGCTAGAGGGGTGGTGTGCCTGAATTTGGTGATGGATATCACAACAGTGAACTCTCTAGCTGTCAACCATCTCTCCGTCCATCTCACTATTGTATTCATGCCACCGCGAAGACGCGTACAATCAGAAGACAGTACAACGCCAAACGTTGCGCAGTCTGCTCTTCGCCGCCGCCCTTGAGTCTGTCTCCATCCCTTTACGCCGGGGGGATTGAAATACGGCATTCTCATGTGGGGAAAAGAGAAAGAAGGAGGAAAAAAAAGGACGAGAGGGGTAATATATAAGGTTTCAACGGCGTTATATCCCATAATATCTGAGGTACAACTCAGGATGTATAGAATACTAGTAATCTACCATGGAACCGCTATTTTACGACGCCACCAGAACTCTACTTAGTATTGACGTAAAAGTTTTTCCGATAGACGCTTACAAGCGGTTGTTAAGACACACGGTACATAGCGAAACCCCGCATTGAGAGCATTTGTTTATGGCAGAAACCGCCTCATAGCAAATGTTGCAGCCCTCTTTTTCACCAAGCGGAAAGGCACAACGGACCCAGTTGTGGGAGCATGTCGCAACATTAGCACTGACAATATTCGTAGATGCTTCGACAAAAGAAGCCAAACGCAGCTGTAGGCCAGATATAACATCTTCCATCGGATCGGGTTCGGGGAGCTCGTCTTTCTCTGGCATGGGAATAGGGGATCCTGGCGTTTGTGTAGCATGGCCACGGAATAGACGTCCTTCGATGAAACTGTCGCAGGAACACGTCTTCCAGGGCTCCCCGCACAAGTAGCAGAACTCGGCGCCGCAGGAACAACTGAATAAGCATGTTAAAATTTTAAAAGCCGATTGAGTTGAGAGAGAGATACCTACCGCATATGGTTGCAACCTATCTCTAGCTCAACTAACGTCCTACACCTAAAGCAGCGCTTGTACTTCTGCTCGCCAGCATACTTCATAAGTTGCTGGACATCCTCGTCCTCAGGACATAGCCCCTTATGCTTCGGGTTCTTGCATGTCGTACAAGTCTCTGCCGAGCAATTGTAGCATTTGCCGACTGCAGCCTTGATGTTCGAAGGCGGGATCCACTCTGCGCAAGAGCGATTGCTACAGTACGTTGGGTTGGAAGTAGAAAGTTCTTTGTCCTTGGTCTCGCACTGCGTAACAAGTTTAGGGTCGAGGAGATATGCAGCGGCGTACACGGAAATCCGGGCTCCACAACAGCGAGGAGGCCACAGAGTAGTATCTCGTACACAAGCTTCGAAGAGACCGTTGATGCAGTCGCGACAGTAAGCGTGGAGAAGATCTTCGTCCTCACGCTTACACGAGAGCTCGACAACGTCGAAGCGGGGATAACGTTCGAAGCAACAGCAACAGAGGGTGTGCGTTGCGTAGTCCTCCTGGACTTTCATCTTTCCCTTTCCTTTGCTAGATGATGCATTGCTGCTGCCAAAGGTGTCGATCTTATCGGTAGGAATCGAGGTGGGAACTGGGCCAAGTTTCGGGCTGTTGATGCTGCTGCGCGGAAAAAAGTTCGGCTTGCACGCTGCGGGCTCATTGTTCCTCACATCGACATCTTCGCGCTGCTCTTCGGGTGCAGGAGCCTGACGAGCAGCGCCAAGTCCAGCCAATTGCCTCGCTATATCATGATCGCGACTGGCCTGCCTCTCCTCCTCCAAAAGCCGCTCAAACGCAACCCGATTCGCATGGTCATCCTTGATTATTTCCAACGCCTGCACTTGACCCTCCAAGATCTGCAGTATAGCCTGCAAGTTCTCTTGCATGGCTTGAAACGCCGCAAGCTCGTCGCCTTCTGGAGGATCATCGTAGAGTCCCTCTAGAGTCGCACTGGTATCGGCAAGCTGCAACTCGACGGCGAGCTTTGCAGTAACGGGGTCGAGACTAGCGAGATCCATTTCCTTTCTTTCTAGTTAGTGGTCTGAAGGGCAGTCGAAAGATTTGAGATAGCAGTACTGATACCTTTTTAAAGTCTCAGGTTCAAGGGAGAGGATGACGAGAAGCCCCGGAAAAAGTTAAAATTAAGCAGCATGTTTGGCACGCAACTACGCGACTGGCATCGCTTGATTGCATACAAATGGGTCATGTGACGACGTCTCTCACTTTTACTACAAGCTCGTCTCGGCTAGCGGCGTAGTAAAAGCCGTAGTTTGTTTGTCACCGCCAACCTGCTGAACTCGTTTTTCTGTACACACACCTCTCCGCCTGACCGCGGTTGTAGGCTTCCCTATCGTGATTAATATCATCACACTGCCTGAGAGCCCTGCGTTGGATTGAAAGAGTGTCATTGATTTATGTCTTCTCTTTCTCCTCCCAGGGACAGGGACAGGAATCGTTGTGTCACTTAGAGACCTGTCACTTGCCGTGCCTACCGGTCCGTCCCCCTAGCTTTGACCGCGTTTTCTGGGCAATTAAATTGTTTTGTTGGCGAATGAGGAAGTGCTTTAGGGTGAGAACTCCACGGGTCTTGATTCTCCACTTGAAGTGTTCTTATCACGGTTTGTTGAAACCGTGTATTGGGCAGATGGGATTGAAGGAACACTGAAGTTGAATTGGAAAATTAGCTACGCGTTTAACTATTTTTGTGGGTAGTGGTTACACAAGCATGGTTATGAGATAAACTATACTAAATCGAGGAGCTTGGTGTTGAGTTGGCGATGAGATATCATCGTTTGGCAAGAACCTCACCGGACCGCGACAGTTCTTCTAAAAAGGAAATAGTGGGCTGAACACACAACTCCTGCTACGATGATCAATGTGGGAGGGAGCTAGAAGAGACGGAGAGGGAGGTTGAGCTGCGAATGCGGCAAACAACCAGCCAGTGGAGTCAGGGCGGAAATCAAGCGTCAGCGCGTCTTGTGATGTAATAGGAGGAAAGCATAGCCTGTATCACTGTCCGTCCCATCCACACCTCCTCTTTCCTATCACCCTCTCTTTGCGCAGTCTTCTCATGACTTCAGATACCACGACCCTCCCCAACCAGCCGCCGCCGCCATGAGCTTTTTAGCGCCCCTATCCTGTCCTCTTCGGCTGGAAATCAGCATGTGGACCTCTACAACACGACTGGTACTGTCCTCCTCTGGTTCGTCGCGGTATTTGGCTGATGGCAGAATATCGTCTTTCTCCTGTAGATAGATCAGTGCTGCAGGTCAGATCCATGACCTGCACTATGCCTTGGCCAACTTCCTTCAGGTATACAGTTTCTTTTCACCCCGCTGCGCAATACCTCCTGCTAACTCACGTCTCCCACAGCTCCCTCGCCTCCTCGTTCTGAATGCTAAGTTACCCGTGATGGTGTGGGTCCACGGCGGCGGGTTTCTAGAAGGCAGTGCCAACGACGCTCGCTACAACGGGTCCTTCATCGTCGAAACCTCGGTGCAAATGGGCACACCCGTCATCTTCGCGAGCTTCAACTACCGCCTCGGCGCTTTCGGTACGGTAGCTGGGTCCGCTGCTGAGGAAGCGGGTATTACAAACCTTTTCCTGCACGACCAACGGCAGGCGCTGCGCTGGATACAAGAGAATATTGCCGCGTTTGGTGGTGACGACAACCTCTCAAAGGACAAGTATGGGAGACTGGCGGAAACGATGAGTCGCATGTGGGTTAGTTTTGCCGTCACGCACGACCCGAATCATCACAAGCTACCGTATGTAAAGGATAAATGGCCAGTGTATAGCCAGCAAGACCCTGAGAATATGGTTTTTGAGGCGGATGGTGTGAGTGTGCAGGCGGATATTTGGAGGAAGGAAGCTCACGAGGTTTTTCTTGGGATGCGGCAACGGTAGGTAGGAGTAGTGACGACATAAAATTTGCATGAGGGTGTGGTAGCGGGTACAGCTAGTTCGATTCAAGTCTGTCTTCCAAGGTAAGTAAGTAGCTGGTATCGTCGTGGAGACTGTGGAGAGTGCATGTTATAATCATGTTATGGTATCAAAAGGGAGCATCCCTGCACCAGAATTAGGGGAAAGAAGAAGAAAAATTTAGAGAGACGCACTCGAGAAGGAAGTGGGAATTGCTGTCTCTCCGTCGACTATTGAGTAGCTAAAGTTGTCTTTTCAGTTGTGTCAGTCGGTGTCTGTGTCGGCCCTTTGTTGACTCGAATCTTGAGTTCAGCATCGCGACCTCAGTTTCAAGAATATTGGAACTAGAAACACCTCAGGCAAGGGGAAGAAGGGAGGGAGGAAGAGGCAAGAATTGGTGTTGTGGATGACATGAGTCGTGTGTGGGTGCGTGGCCGGTTTCAGTCCGCTGGTGTCGGAACCAAATGCGGCGACGTCTTGGCGTTTGTGTATCCCTTTTCAGATTTCGCTCATCACACACTTCCTCTTTGGGACGACGGCCAAGAAGGAAGGAAGCTTACCGGACCTCAAGACCATCTGATGGAATCCTACGATTACGTACCCAGAGGGATGATGAGTAATAGCAAGTTAACGTACCTACTTAACGTTTCCTTTTTGCGTGGGGCACGCTGCAAATATTGGTCAAAGAATACGAAGCGCCGAAACTAGAAAAAGAGCAGAGAGCATTGCACTGCCACCGGCCGGACCGCTTCAGCACGAGCGAGCCGAACAATCGGTGCTGCACTGTGGCTCCAAAAAATCTTCGTTGCATCCATGGTGCCAATCCGTCGATTCCTTTGACTTAGCATGAGCGGACTAGTACATGGTAAATAGCGCACAATGGGCGGAGGGGAGGCATAGGAGACTTTCAAGGGATGGACTTGGTTGGTAAATACCTCTCTCCACCATGACGTCCATTGGGTGCACTGACGAGCGATATGAGTTTATTGGCAATGACAATGGAGGGTGCAGGTCTGTGCTGGTTGCTAGTTGGTCTGCTACCTGAGGCTACCGCGTAATAGGGACTGGGAATGTTTGCTAGTGGCCGGGATACGGGCAGGTTTCACATCGCATCAGCACTTGAGCAGCCAGCAGAGGACGACGTGTGCGGTCAGGTCACTGCGGTGCGTGGGGCACTGTGCGCATTGGTTCGCTCGAGGTGATGACGGAGGAGTGGATGGGATGGACCTTGTTTCGTATTGTAAGAGTGTGATGGCGAGCGAGTGAGGTAAGGTAATTCTTCTCTGGAGTGGTAGGTTAGAGGTAGGTACTCGGTACTCGGTGTGCACCTGAGGGGCAGCTGATGGGCGACGATGCATGTGTGGACAGAGGGGGCTTGGCTACCGGCACATGTTGGACATGTTGGACCATACAGACGGGACGAAGGGTGCCATGGTGCCTTTGTAGCATGTTTGAAAGCTTGAGGCGTTGTTGAGGATGCCGTGTTTGGGATCGGAGCCGGAGTGGGTAGACGGCGATAGCGTACAAGGTGGAGAGAGGCGAAGCGAAACCAGCCGGGGCGCCAACTAGATACAATAGATCAATCATGATGATGATGGTGATAGGTAAGTTAATAATAACCACGGGGCACTTGGAATGCGATGCGATGACACGAACGAAGTGCAGAGAAAGCTTGAACCTTCTCTACAGTTGCCCGTGCTGGTTGGTCCGTCGTCAGTGCTGCGCGCTGCCCTCACTGAGTGGACCATGGTCTTTTTGGCTTGACGTCCCTCTTCGCCACCCACTCGACACTCTGACACTACGCTGCTTGCTTCTTCTTCATTCTCCTCTTTTTCCAACACGTCAACTAACTAAGTTATCTGCTACCCATCCCAACCTCCCTCTCCTCTTTCCCCTCCTCCCTCCTCATCTCACCCTCCTCCATCCTCGTCGCTGCCAACTACATGTACCTCTTCTAGCCGGGTACCACCTACATACATCCATACACTCGTTCTGTCTTATTGTACATACCCTCCACGTCGCCCGAATTGCATTGCATTGCATTACAGTTACATTACACACAAGAGAGGGAAGCAGCATCATCTTGCACGAGGGCCATTCGTTTATCTTGCGCTTTGCCGCGTATTCAGTACGACCTTGGTGGCGCTGACCCTGCCCCCCGACTGACCCTGAGCCCGCCCGACCCCGACCCCGACCACCCCAGCCCACAGCCGCGGCGGGTGGCTTGAGTCGTCTCGCTCGGTAAGCATCACCTCTCTTCTCCACGTCCACGACACGACCACTAGTCTCACCTCTGAATGCCTGCCGCACCACTGCCAATGTTTTCAGCTGCCTCCACTGTTCGGTCGAGGCCATGCTGTCACCCAAGTCACCATGTACCTAATGTACTCAGCCGCGCATTGGCACCCGCTGCCCGTTGGTCTGGGTGATGATTTCGGCTTGTCCCCGGCCCCTTCGCTTTTACCTTTCATGTCAAATGCTATCCGTCCCAGCTAATCTTCATGGTCACAGCTTCCCATTGTATTACCTTTGTTGAGGAGAAGAAGGAAAAACAAGGATATTTTTTGATCCTCCCCGACGCCCAAAACCCACAAACAGTCTCACACATCCTTGGACGCTTTGCCAAAGAACAAACCCCACCATGCTTTTCTTCCGCCAATCCCTCCTTCTGGCGCTGCCCCTGCTGGGGATAGCAGCCTGCGAAGAGACCCCAACATCACCAAAAAAACAACCCAAAAAGGATATTCGTTTACTCTATTCTTCTCCCAATGAGGCCTTCCAGGAGCTTCTGAACGCCCTGCCCGAGGAATCACTCCACGCCGCTCTTCACTCCCTCGCCCGCTTCCGCGAAGGCATCTTCGAATCCGACCGTCGTGGCGTCGCCTACGTGCACGAGGAAAACCCGCCCCTGGCTACCAAGCTCATCGTTGAAGCGGTAAAGGACCTGAAAAAGAGACAAAGCCCCCCCTCCAACAGCACAGCCGCGCCTAGTAGCTCAGCGGACGCCAAATCCACCAGCAACAATGCCCCCTCTTCCTCGGAAGCCCCAGCAAAAAGCTCCGCCGTTCTGGTGCCCGTGGTCGTCACTACTACCGACAACCAAGGCCGCACGAGCGTAGCCTCCAACGAGGTCCTCAGCCAGCCCACCGCATCCGTCAACGTTGCCGTGACACGCACCGATTCTGAAGGCCGCACGACAACCGCGACAGAGACCCGCCCCGCCGTGGTGCAGAGCACGACCGACTCGAGCGGTAACGCCATCGTTACCACCAAGCCCGTTGAATTTGCCCCTACGGTCAGCCAGGTCATCACCTCCACCAACGACCGGGGCGAGACCTTCTTGACCACGTACACGCCCGCAGGCGGTCGCGCCAGCAGCGTGGTGCTCGTCACTTCGACCGGCGCGGACGGCAAACCGACCGTCCATACGAGCTTTGCGTATGTGGAGCCAGCAAAGGCGACGAATACTGCTGCCCCGTCACCGAGTGACAATCGAGGCAAACCTGGACTGCAGGAGGCGGGTGCTGAACGTTTCGGACGCGTGAGTGCTGCTGTTGTGGGTGGATTTGTCGGTGGTGTTGCTCTATTGATGCTGTAATAAAGATGTAGTGAGTGATTCACGGCGTCACTTTAGTTACGAGCGCCGAGGCGGAGAGAACATGAAATTGAGAAAGAGAGAGTACATCACGCAGCACACATGTACACGCGTGCCAACAGGAAGGCACTACCGGACACCCGGTTCGAAAGCAAAAATCGATACATAATAACCACCCCCAAGACTGAAAAGCAGCAAGCAACAAAAAATTTACAGCAAAAGAACACCCCGCAACCCAAAATGTACAACACTCTTCACAACGAGCGAGCCAGTCTCGCAAAATAAAGACCCCCTTAACGACTCTCCTTACACTCTAAAAAACGCATATGCTTCAACCCCTACCTACACCATTCCCCCATTTTTCAAAAAGATACCAACGACGCTCCTTCCACCATCGTCATCATCATTGTTATTAGCATAGTGTTTTAGGAGTTATATCGTGCGGCAGGAGTTCAAATCATCATTTCAAAGTCGGTCTGGGTTCTGATTATTTTTCTTCTTCTTTTTAAGCAAGCGGCATACATAAATAGGCATAGGCACACGCACACGCACACGCACAACAATCAATGCAGAAGTAAATACAGACGTTAAATCTTTTGTGTACATGTTGTTGAATTGAATAACCTGTTTTTAATGTGATGGAGTGGTTGAATAACCTGTTTTTTTTTATGGTGATGGAGTGACTTGAATAAACTCTACCATTCCATCCACGTCGCCATATCAACGAACTTTAAAAAGGGGAATAAGGTTATATACACACACACATACCCACGCGCACGTCTACATCCTTCTCCCCACGCGCGTACGTAACCATGCGTTACGCGGCCTTTTTTCCAAATGTCCGTGTATACATATGTACTTACCTAACTCAACAATCCACTCTTTGAAAAAAAAAAACACTTCCATCACTTCTTCTACTCTTACATCATCAATCATTCCCGTTATATCCCAACATCCACCCCCCTCCATGCTTCTATCCTTATCCCACACACACGATACAGGACACACACACGCGCGCGAACGATAAATACTCCCTATATATATCTCTTCTTCACACACACACACAACCATTTTTCCCTTCCCTTCCCTTCCCTTCCCTTCCCTTCCCTTCCCTTCCCTTCCCTTCCCTTCCCACTTTTCTCCTCTGCCCCTCCTCTCCTTTCCGTTTTTTTCTTCTTCCCCTTACTACATAATATATTTTTCTTCTCTCTTTTAAGTTTTATTTAGTGTTTGAACTGGGTATATATAAAGTGTTTAACAATCTCCTCCCTTCCTTCCCCCTTAGGCCTTTTTTCTTATTCTTACATATACATATATATGTACACACGTATCTATTCTCTTTCGTACTTGCAACTCTGGGAAAAACTATGAAAACCTTTTTTCGCTAATACACACATACATAGATATATATGAAGAAAGGAAGAAAGAAAGAAAGAAAGAAAGAAAGAAACAGAGAGCTAAACTAAAGCTAAAACACGTTTTCATCAACGCACGCCTTGTATCCAATCTTCACTATCTTCCCATCTATTTTCACACACACACACACACACACACACACACACACACACACACACACATGCGCGCGTGGCGCCCGCGCGCAAAATCAATTCTATATACAATTCTACTAATTCCTATAACCCCCTATTAACTTAACTTAAACTTTATTATTATTCTTTTCTTTCTTTGAAGATTACCTGAATCTTGAATGTACTTGTACTTACGCATATTTAACTTCTTCTTTTTTTTTTTTTTGGAAAGGGATCAAATATCATTACCGAAAAAATTTGTACGTCGGGCATCTATCTCTCTGCGCACACGCAAGTACACATCTCACAAAGCTGCTCGGACATAATGTGCAGCCAATATTCA
>KZ805340.1:45640-199905 GCA_003073855.1 Periconia macrospinosa | reverse complement strand
AGCGAGCCGGGACGGAAATCCTCGAGCGTCTAGGTCAAGTATATCCTAAAGAAGCACCTGCTCTTCTGTCTTTAGAAGATTGATTGAATTAGGCGCGCAATCGCGTCAAAAGGTAGTTCCAGCACGTCGTGTGCTTAGTGTACTTTAAGGCACGTTGTAGATCTGTGCAGCGCGTCGTTGAGATAGTGTCGCGTCTTGTTTAATAGCCTGAAGTGCAAGCTGTATTCTAGCCTCTCTTGATTCTAATAGCTGAGTAGGTTGTTGAGACATTAAAGAAACTGTTGGTTGATAGCATACTTTGGTGCGGGCTTGGCAGAGTGATCAGCTCGCTTGTGTGATCAGCTCGCTTGTGACCTACGTTATACTTATTTAAGAATTCCTTTAATTATAGCGTCTAGAGTAGTTTAAATAATATATCTAAAACTATTATCTAACGTATCTAAGTACTATAGAAGCTCTATATAGTACTTTAGCTTTATAACTTTAAGCTAACTTCTATTATTACCTACTATAAGCTAGTACTATCTCTAATTATAATTAGATTAAATTATTATTAAAATTATATAGTAATTTTATTTTACCTCTATAACTTTTTTTTTTCCTTACTTAATATATTATTATTACTATTTTTTATATAATATTATTACATTTTTTTAAAAGTAGTTACTTTAAAAATATTTAGGTTATATTTTTAAGCTATACGTTTTTATAGCTTAATTATTAGAATTATTAAAGCTATAGTTATAAAAATTATAATTAAATTAAATTATAATTAAAATATTTATTTATATTTTTTTTATTATACGTAAATTTTTTTTTATACGCACTAGTAATTTTTAGTTCTTAGCTAGAGGAATAAAAATAATCCTCCTAGCAAAACGCTGTCTTATACCTTCCTAACTAGGTATAGTCTTTCCCCTAGCGTATTTTATCCATTCCCCTATGACCTGCATCCTGACCTTACGTGGGGGCTGACATGGCATCGGTTCGGTCCCGAAGGAGTAGCGGGTGAGAACACAGTGTATGTCGTGCCATCGTCGCACTAGCGGCTTCTACATCTATCAATTGATCATAGTTATAAATCTTGCGAAAGACTTAGTCTTAGGATCAAAATAACTTCACCGCCAGGTTGTAGTCAATCCAAGCACTTATCATGATGGAATCAATCATCAAAGAGGCAATGGAGCCGGCTTTCCAGTCCATGGCTTACGTTTTGCTACAGCCTCGGCTATTCTATTCTTCACAGTGACTTCATCCTGGGGTTCAGGAAGATCCAGCTGTGCTCCCTTGAAGTCAACATCATCTGCAGTCTATCTTACCCACTCACTTTTCAACTCTGGGGATTATCAAGCGCTCGGAACATGACTGACAAAACTGTGCGGAAGTGCGTCGTAGTGACAAAACTGACCTGTATTCCAACTACTGGCAGCTTTTTTGCTGCGTAATATCCTTCATCCGTCAAAAGCTCCTGACCGCATGCGATCACGATTGGCGGTAGACCGGCGGAGGACTAAGTGGGTGCAATCGCAACGCCAACAAGACGGTAAAGTCGTACAGGTACATCACAGTACATATCCTCCCGGGGTGGGCGGGTCAGCCAGGCATCGCATGTCGGGAAATTGGGCTGCAAATATGGTAAGACGTCTAGGACAAAAGGTGGAGATATGATCGCAATGAGGGCTCAGAGATGCGATCCCCGCGGGAAATGGTACTTCAATCCATTTCCCTCCGAAGTATAATCCACCGTTATTATAGTCTCATACATACTACAGAAAAACGAATAAGTTAAACACAAGTTTCCCATCTCCACTTTCGCCCGCTAGTACGATTTTATGCGCCGGAATTACGCTGTGAAAATCACCTTCAGTGGGACTAAGAAGGGAGACATATGTCAGAAGTAGGTCAACGAGAGCCGCAGGAAAAGGATTCTGAGGAGCAAATCAATGATTTGGCGCGACATATCTGCCCCACGTCTCCAATGCTAGCGCCCGAGTTGTAGGACGTACCACGGCTGCACTGCCTGTGCTACACTCCATCTTAGCTCGAACGCTGGATTTTTGGACTGATAATCACTTAAGGGATAAAAGTAGATAGAGAGGCTGTAGGTCTTTTCCATAAGAGTCTTCAGGGCTGAGTGTCTCTTCTTCAGTCGGACCCCCAGGTAACAGTCAGAGTCAGACTGTTATAGTTAGACTGTGCCAAACCCCGGTATCTAAGAAACAGATTGATAAAAATAAGTTCTACGGCATTTGTACACATACGGTATTTTGCACACCTACGCTATTCTGCACAAATAGGCTATTTTGCACAACCCTAGGTATATTAAGAGCTAACCTAAGCGCATTCTTGGCGCCTGGCGAGGGTCCGGCCTGTCGGATTGAAATTGGATTGGTTGCGGACTGGAATCAGAACGGTCTCGGCTTTTTCCAATATTAAGATAACATTATCCTTCGCGCTGAGACCTGCTGAGTCGTTTTCGCGAGCGCGTGCGCTGCTGACATATGGAGTTGATGTTTAAAAAATTGAGCGCAACCCCGATAGAGTTACTGCATCCATTTATATGATTCTCTATTCTCTATTCCTGATTGTTACTTCACCATTCTTCATTCACTTTGTCCTGCGTCCATAGGTTCTCTTTCCAGCTTCGACCTTCCCCCTGCTCCCACCTCGAAGAAAGAAACGAAACGAAAACCAGGAATAAACCCCCCCAAAAAAGCTTCGTCGGGGAACCAAATGTCCCTCTCCTCATTCTCGTCCACTCCCTCATCACCAAGTTGGGTCGCTCCCCCCTCTGCATGGCCCCCACCACCACCGTGCAACCCGCCACCCAATCTACACCGTGCTCCCTCTCTTACCAGCCTCTCTCCTACCGCCGCAGCCCTAACAAAAGCATCTTACGACCTAGAGCACCTCTGTCTCTCACCCTCACCTCCCACCTCACCCCCCCTTGCCTCTTCTGCTTCATCCCCAGATGATAATAGGCAAATCCAAACCCTCCTCTCAGAATGGGCACACTTCTCGGATCCACGGACTGGCAAGATCCAGCGCAACGCGCTAGCGTGGTACACCGCGTCAAGTGCGCTCGAGTTCGCGGTACGCGCGAAGCGTAGTGAGGTTGTGAGGGTACTGCTAGATGCCGGATTAGCGGTGAATAAGAGGGCTGTGGTTGCTGCAGCGGTAATTATGGTAGATGGAGAGAAACAAGGGATAGGAAGGGATGTGGATGTGGGCAAGACAATGCTGGGGTGCATGTTCGAACACGGAGTAGAGGAGGAAAGCGTGTTTAAGGCTGCACAGTATGTTTTTCTTTCCTACTTTCCGTTTTCCCCTTTAGTGATAAGTTTGGGGTTCCTTTTTTTCTGATTTGTGTTTGTTTCTCACTCAATATAATAGATACCTCATCCACTCGCCTACCCTCATGTCTCACCTCCTCTCCCTTTACGCAACATTACATCCCTCCACACATCCATTTGTCCCTCCACCCTCCCTCCTCACCCTATCTGCCCAAAAATCCCCTTTACACCTCTTCAAACTCCTCGTTTCCCACATCCCCACCACTACCACTCCTACCCTCTATTTCCCCAAAGACATCCTTCCCCAAACGATCGTCGAGCATGGCATGAGCCGGAATCGCATGGAGGTGATTGAGTATCTGGTAGGTGAGTGCGAAGTCGATGTTAGGGAGGCGTTGTGGGATGCTCCAAATGGGCTGGCGGAGTATTTAAAAATGTCTTTAGGGCTAGAGGAAAGGAAAGGGGCGGGATTAACAGCGTTGCAGGCGGCGAGGGTGTATAGGTTAAGTGACGTTGAGAGAGTACTGTTGAGGAAGGGTGGGGGTAAGTTATAGCGTAACATTTAATATATATTAAGCCTGTTTTGGTTGAGTAGGGAGAGAACGTAAAGTTGCTTTAGAATGCTGAGGTTTCCAATTAGTTACTAAGTTCCTTGTATTTAATATTTTGGTTGGCAGCCGATTCTTTTACACAGTCTCATAAGGCGCAGCCGCCCATACTGTCGTGGTTAACTAGCTAGATTATGTTCCCGGGGGCGGTTATTAGTATGTATGAATCACGCTAATTATCGAATCTCCCCAGATAAATGCGGGATGAGAGGCTCAACGAGATTTTCTGTTAAAGGTTAGGGTTAAAGCTTGTCTTTGTCGATCAATTATACCGTCTCTTCCTTCTTCTAGATTCAATGCAGGCGTAATCAAAGTGCTTATCAGCTTTGTATATGTCAATCAGCTTACCACAGAAACTGCACGCCCCGCCATCCGAGATCTTCCAACGGAATTCTGCCATTGTGGATTCATCAAAGTCGACAAGATTAGAGTCAGCAGGAGTTTCAAAATCCGGGAATGCCTTTGTACTCCATTTTTTCGCTATTTCCATCATCCGGGCAAATATTTCGTTCGAAGCGAAGCCTTATGGCTCTTTGCGGAAAACCTCGAATCGACCTTCGTATTGGGTTGGCCATGGCGTGGTCTTGAAGATTATGTACGTCCACGTGGCAAAGAAAAGTTGCCGAGCATGAGAAAATTCTGAAAAACCTGGGTGGCAATGACGTTTGTTCCTCTCGGCAGCGTCCAGAGCTTCGAGAATGTTGTCATAAAGCTGCGAATACTTTCCTACGTAGTTGATCATCGTCGACATCTCAAACCACTTGAAACATTCAACGGACTGTAGGAAAGTAGTTAGCCTTGAACACAAGCGTGAAATCTCCAAGTCCTCTTCGGGTGAGCCGTGAGGAAGGGTGTATTGAAGTTTGAAGGCATCCCAGAGACCATATGTCATCTCAAAGTAACAGCTGTAGTCGGCATCAATCGAGCCAGATTTAAGCGCCTCGAACTGCTCGTTGGCCCTTTCGGATTGTGTGAAATACCATGCTGCAGTCACCCCACGATAGAGCTGTTTCAACATCTGTGGCTTTAGGACGATAGGAAGCTTCGTATAGTCCCATTTGGAGCTATCGGCCAGGTATTGGTATGCCGTTGCATAAACAAAGTTAAGCCCGTACGTAGAGTTGGTAGAATGGATTTTGATCAAGGGACTGCCAAGTTCTTTAGCCAGAGAAGCGGCATTGAAAACAGCTTCACCGCCGTTTACATAGCGAAAGATGAGTTCAAGTGTTTCATAAGACATTCGGTCATAATCGCTTACATCCAGCCATATGTAAAGAAATTTGGCAAACTTTTGGTGATCCTTCGTCATGCGTGATTCCACCGACTTTATCGTCTCGGCGTAGAGATGGGATAGGCCTTCAGGAAGAGAGGCAAGACGCCGTCTCACAAGATCTGCTGACGGTACTCGTTCGATTTCGTCAATGACAAGTCGAGCTTACAGCCAGAGGCCATCTGACCTTTCCAGGGTTTGCGTAACAGCTAGCTGTCCCAGCTCCGTATCTCCGATGTATGTAATGTTTTGTATGCGATTGCTCACATACTTTTTTATCATTTCTTTGGCAAATTCAGGTCGCATATCGAGAGTTGGAGGGTTTTTCCATTGCCGGTGTTTCAGTTCCCAAGAGGTCACATGAACATCTCGCTCCGTGATTATCAACTTGGCTTTTGTCCCTTCAAAAAGCGATTGGGGGTGGGGACCAGAGGGCTATCGCCCCAAGACCATTCGCATTCATCGACAGCATCTACAAGGCAATATAGAGGATTGTCGTTTTTCTTAATTGCTGCCTGAAAAGCTTCCATAATTTCCGAGGATTCTTCCACGAGCTCCCGTCCGGTTTGCTGCTGGATAGGAATCAACGCACTGGCCACAGTTGGATTGATGAAGAGAAGCTGCGACAACAGTGTCCGAAGGATGGTACTTGTGCTCCTTTTTTCGCTGTTCTTTCCATCGCAGAAGAAGTACAAGACTGGCGCAGACGAAGATAAATGTCGGACAAGATAGGCGGCTAGCGTGCTTTTCCCACATCCAGGGCGGCCCTCAATACGAAGAGAGCTGTACAATGGCGCATCATACCACTGTTTAAACGACGTAGTCGAGAGAATCCATTCGCAAGAGCCGTCCATATACTCATTTAGATGGTTCTGTAGTTCGTCAGCCATGGGTGTGGCTGTCAGCCAGCGCTGAAGTCTATGCAAAGCGTCGGCTGGTCGAGCTATCAGCAGCTGCCCAATAAAGTACTGCAGGAAATAGTTGCCTTACATTCTCTATCCATCAAGATTTTCTCTCTCAGCGCCTTGGCCTCCTTCATGTGCGCTGCAGCAGCAGCCCGATCGATCTCCTCGCTGTGTAAATCAATGGCTTTTCAAACAGACCCAAAGTCTCCGGCAAAAGAGGTGAAGACATATCGAAACTACCTGGCATAGAAGCGTATAACACGCGTGCAAAAATCCACCAGGTCGGCGTATAGAAGACTAATGGCTTTCTGAGATGCGAAAAGAACTTCAAAGTCTTGGACTCTTTGGATCGAATTGGTAATTTTCCTAACAATAAACGTCAAGCGCTCCAAAATCTCAAAATGATCACTTGCAACCTAGGTCAGATGCTAGAATCCTTATTCCTTCCTCATGTAATTGACGGGGCACAGTGATTGCAAGTCTCAACGGCCCCCAAATAGGAGAACCGATCCCCGCGCTCGTTTGGACCACGACGTCGATAGATCGCTCGATGCGCTTCAAGGGATCAATAAGCGGGTTGAGGACTTGTAAAAACCGTGTGTATCCTTTCTTGCGGCTACTCTTGCTTTCCAGAATCTGCATGCATTGCTCAACTGTGGAAGGGGTCTTAAACGCCTTTTGGTGCTTTTCAGGGAAAGAATAGGTGTACTTCTTTACAGCCTCCTGCCAGAGGTCCGTCGTTGGTGCTTGTGAGCTGCTTGGAAGGCCGTTAGTGAAGGAGCTAATGGTATGCCGATCAAAACACACCTCATAATCATGAACCTGGTTCCATCAAGGACACGAAACTTTTCGGGAATAACAAAAAATAGGAGACTCTGAAGCAGGAATCAGCATTGAATTAGCGAGTAAATGTAGTTGAAGTTGAAAAGATGATGAGCGGGGCAAGTGATGACAACGTGTTGTGCAGCTGAAGCTGAGGCTGAAGACCTGAGAAGAGGACTAGGTATGGAAAATCATCCACGCCTACAAACAGCATGCTATATGAGTCAGATCCTGTCCTTGACCAATCGTTGTCTGCATCCCATCCTCGGCCAATCATTGGTTGCCACACTTTCGACCCTCGTTCAGGCTCGAGCGGGGTCACTAAAACATCCTGCCAGCTAACCGCTTTTACGCCTAACGCAAGAATTCTAAAGTTGATTACGCTGTCTGCATAACCAAAGCAGATAGAGCGGTGCTAGCAGTAGAAAGCAGATTTAAGGAGTAACAATACTAGCTCACTTAAAGGTAGGCGGCACCGAGCTAGTAAGCGCTGCGTCTACACTGCGTAGCTACTTAAGCTACCTCTATTACACACAGGAGCTGTTTAGAACTAACGTACAAGTCCTTTACGGGCGAGTGGCGCTCCCTGGCACTTTCAAATCTGCCCCGTATTTACATAGCATCAGAGCCACCGGTTCATTCACTGAATAAGCGCGAAATTGGATCGGTGCTTTTGTGACGCCATTGTTGGTAACCTGATTTAGATTGCACCTATCGCGCACAGATGCCCCATATTTTCTACAATTTTAAGAACTGTGTTGTAGTCTTCTACAACTCACCTACCAATAACTTGTAGAGCACGCCCTTTCCAGGTGCCTTTAGACGTGAGGGCATTAGCGTTAATTCTGTTTACCCGACCGTCCCGTATCCCTTTCTTAATATGCGCTACATTCCGAATTTTGCAGGCTCAAGGCGGTTTGGGCCGGGCAACTGATGCTGTGTGCGACGAGACCCAGGTGTAACGTCTTGCGACACTGGAGCGACTTCCAACTCGATGGATGTGTCTGCATCTGCACCCTTTGATTCCATATTCCCAGGTGCGATCTCAACTGACTCCACCAGATCTCGCGCCTTCTGTAACAAAGTACCATGTTCTGTGCAATTCGCAGTGAGATACTCATTCGCTTTCCGTACCATTAGTTGCCACAGCGGCTGGCAGTTATGGAAATGTTTCTCGAGCAGTGCAATGAATGCTGCCGTAACTGCTTTGTCCACGTCGACTCGCTCCGCTGCCAGCTCGGAGACGACGTTCATGAATGAGGGGCCGAGTTGTTTCTCGATCGCGACCACTTGTTGGAATATGAACTTCCCATTAGCCGTTTGGAAGGGAAGGATCGTGCGGATGAAGTCCTCTGCTACTTTGACTTCGGTCGTTTTCTCAGTGCAACTTGCCGACCGTGGTATTAGGGGCGGTGATGCAGGCGCACACCTAGTTTTGAAATTGAATCCTCCTGCGGCTTTCCTGAAAGATCTTAATGACAATGGACTATATAAAATCTCTCGGTTAAGTCGTGCTCCGGCAAATAGAGGTTTGCGAGACTGAAAAAGTTGGTCCCAGGGCTTTTCGCTGACAGTCGCGATCCCAAGATGATGTTTCTTGATCTCATTGTCGGCATCGCAAACCTCTTCGACTGCGACAAGGCTTGTCCACATAGAGACTAAGGACCATTTGCAACCCAACTTGACTGCCTCGTTTCGCACATGCTGTTCAAGATCCAAAGAGTACTCAGAGGATTTCTGTGCGTGGAATTTACTGTTGCCTTGCTCCAAGTCGCGCAATAGGGCCCGCGCAGCCAACTTATGTATAGTGGAATCCGGCTGAGTTAGTTTAATGACGTTGATTCTTTTAGTCACTTGAGCTCCATTGGAGCCTGAGGCTTTGAGAATTATTGCTTCTAGATCGTTCTTTGCGTCTTCGCAGTCGAATAACAGATATAATCTGTTTCGAACGAATGGGCTCATTGTGGAGGGGTTTATAGGAGACTGTTCGTATTCGACCGCCGGGAGACCATCCGCAACAGAACCTTCTTTCCAGCTTAACTCAACCTGGAATGAACCTATATGGCCCGTTAGAGCGGCTTTGAGTACAGCCACGGTCCGATCTTCCCAACCGCCATGGCTCGCAGAAGTTATGATGTCAGCATACCCGCCCCCGGCTCTTGCGATGCCCTCTACCAGCTCGTGTGATACAGCCGTGCCTATGCCAAGCGAGAAAAAACGAACCATTCCTTCGCTCCTTTGCGAAGTCTGCTTGACGAAGTCGATGGTGTCGGATGCCCGCCAAACCTCTCCGTCGGTGAGAACGATGACGTCCATTTCAGCATGAGGGTTTCTGCTTTGAGTCGCTGCCTGGAGAGCGGAGAGTATTTCGGTACCGCCCATATTGGAGTCAAACTGTTGCTGAACATACGTCGTTGCCTCGTTCTTACTTTCTTCACTCAAAGGGCGTGAGTGGGTCCACATCGAGGTGAAACTACTTCCGAAGCACCATATGTTGAAAGGCCTTCCATAGGGAATGCCATTGATGAAGAACATCATTGCGGACTTTAAGCTCGCCATTTTGTCGCTCATGGATCCCGACCGGTCGGCAACGAAAATCACTTCGCCATTGCGGTCTGTCGTCTCTGTCTGTAGCATAAACTCAGGGGGCACTGTCAACATGACTGCTTTATGATTCTTGAAAGTAGAATGGACCTCGAGGCAGGCGTGCGGCACTTCCCCATCGCTCGATAATGCAGTGCGTACATCTAAGATCAGGTCTCTGTCAAGAGCCGTGCATCCTTCGAGTTGAATGGACGCTACTCTGGCATCATACACTTGTTCGTCATCGTGCGAGGCAAAGTCCTCCCATCTCTGGCAAGGTCTTTGTCCGGAACCCTTCTCAACTGCGATGGCGTGCGTGTCACTACTGATCGACACAAGCTTTTCGGTTGTCAACAGATCGACCTGCACACTCAAGGATTTTGGGCCTTCAACGGACGTCTTGACGCCTGGTGGAGGGGCTCCGTACCGTGGAGCAATATACGTTGGAAGGGTGAGCGTGAACAACTCTTCGTTTGCTTGGATTCTGTGTTTGAGAAGGCATACAAAGGATAACTCCGCCCTCATCTTGGTATTGGCAGGTATATTGCCCAGTGTTGTGGTGAATATATCGGCGGTCTGCTGTTCTAGCAAGCCACCAATACGCCCATTCTGAACTGCATTTTCGAAATCACGGCGAGCGTCTTCCTTGGCCTTTACCTCTCCTCGAATGATTTTGTTCGGTTCCACGCGACAGTTGAAACCCGTAACAGTAGCTTCAAGCGGCAGTGGGAACTGATATGTGCCCTGCAGCATGACATTGGACTGGTTGCAGAAGCGATGAGTTATGACAAAATTTGCGGTGTCGTGGACAATTTGCACTTTGACAGCAGCCGATAACGGGGGAAGGAACCCTTCCACCTGTTCCCCCTCTTTCCACACGGTGTCGCTAGTCCCATGATTAAGATGATATAGCTCACGAAGGGGTTGAGAGAGGTACCTTGTAGTTTCAATAGGAGGCTTCCCGCCGGCACTACGGCAAAGAAGGCGATTCGGAGGGTGTCGGTGGGGAGCGATCGCCGTGCCTGCGTCGACTTGAAGAAACTCCGGAGGAAACGGCTCGCGCGGATCGTAGCGGAAACTAATACCTGGAAAAATCGACATAGCTTTGAGACTCTCAGTTGCGTTTTTGTCAATGAGAGGGATTATGTTGTAAATTTTTCCGTCTGTCCAGGGAAGAGGTGGAGGTCAAAAGGCGGGGCTGAACACAGCCTTCTTCTCACCGGTTGTAACCAAGTTGCCTTGTTGCCTGCGCTAGTGCAATAAATCAATTGATCCGCCTCGTCCACTTCAATTGGACAGTGAAGCTGTTGTGTAACCGTGATTACGTTATCCGCCGCCCCGTCTAGGCTAAGCCACGTCGTACTCGTCATTATCATTGATGCCAAAAGTTTTATCTAATTTGCTTATACTTGATTGTACCCCACCAGATGGACGATTCAACGAGGACCTAGTGACCGTAAGATTGTTCCGGTTGCCTAAGAGCATTCTTCACCACGCTGTGGCCAGAATGACGAGTCCAGTGTCGTTTGGTGACGCCTTCCTCATGGCCAAGCTTGCCCTCCGCATCGGCCGCGCATTTACGACGGGAAGAAAGTCAGCGCCTGCCGAGTTCCTTGAAGTGGAAAATCAGCTCTACTCCCTCAGTGCAGCCTTAGCTGCATTACAAAATGCCAAAGAATCCGAAAACGGTGCCAGTCTCATCATCAACGGGCCCGAGCTACCAGATCATTACACACCATCTTATCGGAATAATCAGGACATCATCTCAGGCATGCTAAGCAGTTGCAAGGAGACATTGGACCACCTGAAGAAAGTTGTAGAACAGTACAGCATTATAAGCACGTCGGATGATGGAGATGAATCACGCAAGAAACGATGGAGCCGGGAGGCCAAAGCAAACTGGAAGAAGATTGCTTGGACTACTGAAGGGGGCGATCTCGCTGTCCTTAAAAGTAATCTCACCGTACACACGAACAGTCTCAACCTTGTTCTTGGCGTTGTGACCAAGTAAGCACTTGTACTCTAATTCCCATGTGCCTGAACTAAGCTACCCCCCACAGTACCCAGACCGAGCGCTTGAGAAACGATGTTAATCAAGTCTCTCACATGCTGAATGATATCCACGAGTGGTACGTCAATAATCTAAAGAACAAGCCTGTACCGCCGGTGAGTGGTTCAGATCCAAGAGAGGAGAAGAAGTCCCGATTCTGCTTCGAGTTACACGAGAATACAGGGACGAACTACAAACTGGTCTGTCCTCAGGCCACTCTTGGCTCAAAGTTCGCGGGAATTTCTGTTGCGACATCTTCCGAGTCCGATCAGCTGTTGCAATGCGACTGCTCACACCCTACTGACTATTCTCGACCCCGCCCACATTCGGTCAATACATTCGATTGTAAATTAATACTAGACGGCAAATATTTTCTCAAGCTAACTTCTGCACTAGTGTCTCCTCTGAGTTTCGCAGTCCGAGTTGCTGGAAGTGAAAGATCGTGGCTACTCTACAAACTATCAAACAAGGCGACAAATCAGCTGACAACATTAATGCTAAAGGGTGTGCCGCCAGAATGTGAGTGTAGAGTCGAACTAAGAATTGATTTCTTCCACGAAACCGCTAATTCATTTAGTCATGTATGACTTTGAAGAGAGTGTAATGCACAAACTCAACATCAACCAAGCTCGAGTCATGTTACATCACAACATGGCAAATACACTCGTGCATATCTCTCATGTTGACACTGAGTCCCCAAGACTAAATCTCGTCGAAACTATGAGGTATTGAAATCCCATGTCTCTGAATATTCGTCGACTAACCAACTTTTCAATCTTTCAGCGATCCATTCGTCACGAACCATCCCATATCAGCCATCAAGTTCGTCCTCGGGAATTCGCATTACTTTCGCGATGACATTGACTTCATCCAAATCTTGCACTACAAGATCATCAATGCCGATAACATATGGGACGAGCCCCTGCCGACGCAGAGCCTATTTAATCGAAGTCGGACTGCGGAGATACTGGTCAATTATCGTAAAGACCGGGGTGTAGAGAATGAAGTGATTCGAACCATCATTGATAGTGCGTAATCCATTTGAAATACGCTCACTTTCGAAAATAACTCGCAACAGTGAGATGGAACACCCAGATACAGTTGAAAGCGGACGATGATATGGTGGAGGTAGCCAATTGCGACTGTACTAGCTTCAACGAGGCCGGAACTGCGTATGCAGCTAAATCCATTACGAGTTTATTTCATTTTATGACATTGGAAGGTAAGCTATTGTTCTCACCTTGAAGTACAGCTGTTAACTGTTGAGTTTTAGCTGCCACTGAATTTTTCAAATGGAGTGAGGCCGTCCGCATGGAACTTTTCGTCATCCACCTTCAGTACCCGCGGGGAGATGAAAAGGTCATGCTTCGTGTGTACGTATATTTTACCTCGCCTAAATAAAAAATCTTACATTGCTTCTCAGGCAAGCGCAACATGTCCATACACAGCGAATGCACATATCCGATGCAGATATATGCATTCTCCAGGACACCAATACCCAGCGTTTTCGAATGGTCGTGCAAAGCAGACGGGGCTACTCTATCCTTAGCCAGGAGCGTGAGTAATGCTCCATACCCCTCAGCATCATGAATTCTGACGTGTACACAGTTGTGGCAGATTTCTTCCAGAAGCTGGCCGCACAAGGGCGGCCCGACTACAGTTCAATGACCTACGAGGTATATCTAGATGGGACCGGACGAAGACGGGTACGCCAGGATCCGAACGGCTTGACTCATCTGGGTTTTGCCGATGTAAGCGGTCAGTTACCCTCCTGTTCATATATAAAGCTATTCTCGTTTGCTGATCTCAATGGGTATCAGTTGACGAGCTCTTCGCCATCGGTCTCACAACATTAACCGGGGGCATTTCAGCGGAGGGCAGGATAAGTACGTTAAACCTAGAGGTAATTTAAACATTTATTAACCAAGGTTAAGGTGAAGTGGGTAGTTGAAATAGCTTAGAGACACAGTTCAATTATTGCTAGAGGTGGATGCAAAAGTGTAACGGGCCGGTGATTCGAACCATAGCCCTCAGCAAAATCTCAGTCGTATAAATTTTCCTCCAGCCCCAGCCTTGGCATGACCCTTTGGTTATACCACGCCTCCGCCACCCTCACTAGCAGCTTTACGCAGAATCTCACTTGTAATACAACCAACAACTACACTTGACACCGTGCCTTTATAAAACCGGATAGCGTAGCCAGAATTTACAGGCTTGTTTCGTGTTATTTCATTATATAGATTTACTAGATTTTGATTAAAACTCTTCTCAAGTGCTATATTTAAAGCTTGAGGCGATCAATGTTATCTTTAATGAGTGATCGCTGGCTAAGCTCTTTTTTCGGTGTGTATCTATCTGTGGCAATGAGATATTTATTAGAACCAATGATCACCACAAAGGATTTAAGCTCTCAAGATCCATCAGTACCAATTCATGGTGTTGGTTTTTCTGGAAACTTCATCTATCGGTGGCAAACACTAAAGACTTCACACGACTCCAGGACTGCTTGGACGTGTGAGATACGAAGCAATAACCTCATCCTTCAGTTCCGACTGTGGCTGACACCATCGCTTCACAGTCCCTCTTACTTGGCTAATCTGCTCAAACGCGTATGCAATCTCTATCAACACTTCCTCGCTCCATTTCTTCCCCAAGAAACTGATGCCAAAGGGCACGCCCGGTGCTAAGTCAATTTCATCCCAGCCTTTTATTTTTGTCACCGGTACATCGCTTCCAGCGGCACCTAGTGGAACAGTGATGATAGGCGATCCGACAAGCGCCGGAATCTCATACGCGACCTTAGTTGGAAGAACAATCGCATCTAGGTGATACCGCTCCAGCGCACCAAGAACCCCACCTTCGCCGCCGAGATACATGTTTTCTCGATAGTGCTGTGTGAATTCTGGAGAAGTGTTTCCCAAGTTTTGCTCAATCGCAACGTCCCAGCTCGCAGTATTGCGCTGTGGATACTCCTCTGCCGGACAGCGCTGTGTGAATTGTTGTAAATGGTGCACTGTGTAAATGTCGTACGGATTGTATTCAAGTCGGGCGAGATAGTGAGCAAGATTAGTAACAAAGTCAGCACGAGTGACTGGGTTGAAGGGCCGTCTTTTCCAGTCAGTGTAGGCTTTGAAGTCGGCATTATCGACTATAGTAGCACCTGCACGCGCCATGAGGGCTATCGCATTCTCGAATGCTGGAAGCATATGGCTAACTAAATCAAGTTCAGCATCGATGACGTTTCGCGCGATGCCTATGCGCTTTCTACGAAGTCCGTCAAGCTTGCAAGATGCTTGATAATTAGGAACGTAGTTGAAAGGGCACGTGAGAGTATATGGATCGTTAGGGTCAGGTCCAGCAATCGTAGAAAGCAGGATCGCGGCATCTTTCACTGTTCGAGCGATGGGGCCGACGGTATCTTGATGCTCGCTGGCGGGAACGATGAGATGGCGTGATGTTAGGCCGACGGTTGGTTTGATGCCTACGACATTGTTTCTGTCACTGGGGCTGGTGATGCTACCAGACGTCTACACAAGGGTATCGGTTAAAATCAACAGCGTCATGATTAGCGTAAAAATCATTGAGAGGGATAATATCACAAGGAAATTGATTTCGTAGCGTATGCGACACTTACCTCGGTTCCCAGCGCCGCCCAAGCGAGTCCAAGGTCAGCAGCAACCGCACTTCCACCCGAACTCCCACCTGGGCAGAGCTTCGGGTAATATCCGCTATACGCCTGGCCGGATATGGGGTTCCAGGATGGAGTCGAGTTGTCAGAGCGCAACATGGACCATTCGCCTAGGCTTGCCTTGCCTAAAATAATCAAGCCCTGTGCGCGCAGCTTTGTCGCTATGGTAGAATCTGTCGGGAGAACTGCATCCACAAGAGCTAGAGATCCGGCTGGATCTGGTCAGTGAAAGTGTCAGTATGTGGAAGAACAGATCTGATGTCACGAACCATTTGTCTGCATGCTATCTCGCGTGCCTATGTTGCCTTTGATCAAGATCGGCAGGCCATGGAGCGGACTACAACTGTGAGCTTGGAACATGTTGATATTGGGAGTGAAGTTCCTGATTATTACCCTCTCAGCCTCCCTGCTAACCTCTCCTCGTCCAATTCCGCAGCTATTGATAATGCATCAGGGTTCAACTCCATCACCACATTCAGCGTGCTATTAATCTCCTTAATTCTTTTAAAATATGCCTTTACATACTGTAAGATTTACTTAATCTGCTAGAACAGACCCAAAGACGTACATTAACGAGATCTCTGCTGTTGAAGTGTAACTGAGCAAACCCAGTTAGAAGATTTTTGGAGGTAGCATCGAGTATGGATGGAATTTGGACTTGGTGGTTACAATTATCTTCTTTGGTTGTCATTGTGCGTAATCAATATTAAGAAAAGCGTTGTAAAGTGTGTTTAGAGACGATAGGGTCGTAATCCCTCGACTTATTATCCATCGTAACCTATATATACTTGCACTAGTCTGTTAGGACCCGTGATGCGCATAAGCGCGTAATGTGCCCCCCACCTAAAACTACACAACGTCTAATTTCTTAGTATTTCTTACCAAAATGAAATTTAAGCACTACTCCTATTATTAAACTTTTACGCTACACAGTTAACCACATTAGCATTATCACGGCGAGTTATCACAAACCACCTTAAATCTGACAACTAAGTTACTGCACGCCATTTAGTGCAGTGTTCACGAGTCTTTCTTCAACGCTTATGTCCATTCGCAGCCCCCGAAACGCAGGAAAACAAGAGCGGCACGCCCAAGGACGTCACCTTAACATGTATTGCGTATATCTAAGCATGTTTCGTAAGCCTGCGACAGGCAGATGTCTCGAGGGAGAAGGAGCAGGGCAGAACATCCCTTGGCAATCAACTACATATGTAGTATAGTATGCATATGGTTTAGTCTCATGGCCATGGCCATAATCATCACGCTAACGCTAGCATTGTCCTATGCATGCATGCATGCTGTTTTGGACTACGCCACCATTACGCTATGATCGCACATCGTGTCCGATCATTAAAAAATGTCTTACTAATTATGCTCCGGAGGGGAACAACTACTATACAGACAAGCTTTTATCGGATCTTTGGATCGCTTGGCGCGACGCCACGTTTTTTCTTTTCTTTTTCTTTTTTTTCTTGTATCGTCAGCTGGTGCAGATCTCCAGCACCTACCGCCGCGCGTCTCTCGTACGCGAACGAAAAACCGGGGACATAATCAAGACACCCCAACTACGTACATCTAAAAAACCACCTGTCTGTTAACAGAGCAAAACAGCACCTCTTTTTTTACGTAAATAATAGTCTTTTTCAAGTTAAAAATTGAAACTTAAATTTTACCTTTAAGACGATGCAAGATCCGTGGGATGTTGTATAAGAAATCGGCGTTGTTCTTGCATTTTAGGAGGTAGTTAGGTAAGTAGGGTTCGGCTTATTTCTCAGTTTTTTTTTTTTTTTTTCGTTCTTACGAGGGCACGCGCGTTTTCCGTTGTCGCACGGGCCGCCTCCATCAAGGGTCTTCCGGAGGGAGAGGGTTTGGTTGACCTAGAAAGGTTCCTTAAAGAGGCTTACCGGCTGTGTGTGGTGCATTTCGCGCCATTTGCGGAGAGCCGATCAGATTCGACTGTACAACATTCGCCAGCTTTCATGCTCTGTGACACGGCAATTGGCTACTACTCTAGTGGGTATTTCGCCATAACCTCACTTTTTTTTTTAAGGATCGGGTGGTCCCGCTTGAACTGTATTTTTTTTTTTTTTTTTTTTTTTTTTTTTTTTTGCAAATAAGAAGTTTGAGCCTATCTATGTTCTTCAATTAAATACAATTAGTCAATCAAGTAGTTCGTAACGCCGACCTCCCGATATGCGGCGCGTCCCGATGTACTACGGACGCCCTGCACATTTGATCTGCATAAGCGGTCGATAATGTTTTAATTACTACCACAAAAACCTCGCCAAAACGCCGCTTGTGGCACTTTTTTCGCCCGAGATTGGTGACGATCTTTGTGCGCTGCTCGTTCGCCTATACCATAGATAAAGAAGCCCAGAAACGTCGACAGGCATGAATCAAATAAAAGATCCATCCCTCTCTTCTAACACGCGTGGGCTTAATCACTAGAAAGGCTCAGGTGGCCCAGGAGTTCGTTCGACACCGCTCTTCATTTTACGACCAATCCTTCACGATCAGAGAGTCAGTCTGCGAAAATCTTGTGTCGGAAATATGGCAGATGAGAACACTCCGCTACTACTCGATCACCACAATGAATTATCTGAACACGACGACGAGACGAGAAAAGATGATGTTCCCACGCCGCGATCATCGAGCAGCGTGTTGAAAAAGAGCGACTGGGTCCTAATTAGCATGATAAGTTGTTCTGGGTTTCTAAACGTTAGTGTTTATCCTTTCCTTTCAATCGACCCCCCATTTTTTTATACAATTCCCACGAGACCTGCGCGCGCAGTTAAGTTAACCCACACGCACGAAAAAAACGAGACAGATATTTACCTCGCAATCAACCATCCTCCTACTCCCCTCCATCGGCGCTGCGTACGGCGTACCGGTTCATCGGCAACAACTCATTACGTCCATGTATAACATTTCGTCTGGGTGTATGATACTTTTGTGGGCGCGGATAGCGGATGTGTATGGGCGAGAGAAGATTTTCATCGTTGGGTCGGCGTTGTACACGCTCACGTCCATCGGTCTTCCATTCTTGTCGCCCAACGAAACCGCTCTGTACGTGTTCCGAGCACTCCAAGGGGTTAGCGTGGCGGCGTCCATGCCGGCGTCGATGGGGATCCTGGCTGCGAGGTTTCCTGCCGGAAAAGCGAGGAATTACGCGTTTGTTGTTTATAACAGCACAGCCTCGCTTGGAGCTGTCATGGGGAACATTACTAGCGGCATTATCGGCGGTTGCTTCTCTTGGGAGTGGGTCTTCTGGGGCGCGGCTGTAATGGGAGGTCTTGTCACTCTGCTTGCAGCATTGGTGAGTCCGTTGCGGCAGGATCGTAGTGACGAGTCAGCATGCGAGCCGAGTCATGATGGTGAAGTAGGATACAACAAGCAGACAAAGAAGCGTCCTACCGTAGACTGGCTTGGTGGCATCTTGGTAACGGCCAGTCTCGTCACTTTCTTGGTCGCTCTTTCCGACAACAACGGCGGATGGACAAGCTTTTGGAAACCGATACAATTGGCGGCCGCGCTCATTCTGGGCCTGGGCTTTGTAAGTTGGCAGCGGCAGATAAAGGATGATGTTGATCGCCCGCCGCTCATTAAGCTCTCGCTGTTTGGCAATAAACGGCTGACAGCGTCACTTGTGACGTATGCGTGTTTTGTCGCTTCGTTCAATACGTTTCTTGTTTATGCTTCGCTTTTGTGGGTATCCCATCCATCCCTCTGCAGACTGCCAACATTAACCGAAGAGAACTAACGATACCACCCCAGCTTCCAACAATATCTCGGTCTTTCTGTTTTGGAAACAACATGGCGTTTCATTCCCTCGGGCGTAAGCTGCTGTTTGTACACCCCCTTCGCTTAGTCCTCTATCCAATCAACTCACGTCTTAACCACAGGTCTGATATCCTTCGTCATTGCCCCAGCGCTTTCCACCATTCCAGGCTTTTACCTCCTTATCCTTGCCATCCTCGCGAATATGGTCTCCCCGCTTCTCTTCGCCCTCCCGATCCCACCGTCCACATCATACTGGACCTATAGCTTCCCGGCAATGTGTCTCACCATGAGCATTGAAGTTCTAGCAGCTGTTATAGCATTGTACGTAATGCATTGTTTACCGCAGGGTGACCAGGCGTTAGGGGGTGGACTGCTGCAGACTGCGAATAATTTAGGGAAGGCGGTGGGGTTGGCTGTTGCGGGTTTGGTGCAGGGAGCTGTAGAAAGAGGGGCAAATCACCATATAGAGGGGACAAGACTGGATGGGAGGGTAGGAGATGAACGGCTTTTGGTGGGATTGAGGGCTGCACAGGGGTTAAATGTAGGTTTGGCAATTGTTGCGCTTGTTGTAGTAGTAGGATTTCTGAAGGAGTCGAAGAATCTGTGAGCGGATAAACACGAGAGAAATTTGAGGTGGAGGGTTGGTGGCAAGAAAAGCATCACAGGTGAAAATATGGTGTTTATCGGTGCACAGGCGTCGACAATATGCAGTGATCTGCGAGAATAATCGGCATATCCTGCAAATTACTTCTAACAAATCAATACGTGTACCGAAATGCCTGCATCTCAAAGTCCGTCATGTCCCCGTCCGTTTCGATAGGCTTGGAGTTCTCAGGCTCGTCCACCTCTTCGGTAGGTAGCAAGAGATACTTCTGCTTGTCGCGCGCCCTATTTTGGCGCATGCATATGGACCTATATACAAGGTAGGTAAATTCACTTTGTGAAGGTTATGTAAAGCTTGTTGAGAGCAAGTACTTACCAGTAGAGGCTACCACATATGGCCATGGTCACGAAAGAAATAATCATGGTACTAATACCAAGAGAGTACTCAGGTTTCTGGCTGTCTAGAAAAAAATGCGGCCCGACTATGTTGCCTATGGCATAACAAATGGCCATTGAGACCGACGCGAAACTCTTCTTGGTAGCACCTGCTGTATTTGACGAAATGAGACTCATGGCCATAACCCATGAAGTGTTGTAGAAGCCGGTAAGATACAGTCCTAGTAGAGCTGTGACCCTATACTCGGTAACATCAATAAATCGGATGATCATGACCCCGGCAGCAGCGGGAATACATGTAAGAATCCACAAAAGGCAGCGGATATCCTGGACATAGAGAGCAAGGACGGATGCGCTGACTTGGATCACAAGTGCAACACCGCCTTGGGGGGCTGCGAGCAGAAGTGTGAGCTCCCGCGAATACCCAAATCCCGAGAGGATCAAAGGACTGAAGTTGGTAATTCCGGCATTCGTGATGGACTGGCAGATGGCAAAGACGACGACTACCCAGTACTTTGGGTCCACCAGCGCCTCTTGAATGTGCGCAAAGTTCCATTCTTTATGCATGTCTGCGCCGGTTCTGTTCTCAAGTGTCCTGAGCCTCGCTTCCTTGCATTCCGACTCGGAGAGAAACCAAGCGTTATCGTGGCTGTCGGGCAAGCCGAACAGACAAAGGATGCCAAGGGCAACTGTCGACGCGCCGTAGATTATAAAAAGGAGCTTCCAGGCTGGCGTTTCTGATTCGGTGCGACCGACAAGATAGGCCAGGACGCCTCCAAAAATGCCGGAGAATGGTCCAAACCACAAGGCAGCGCGAAGGGGTTGCTCCTCACGTCGGTACCAGCATGAAGTGAGGACAATGCATGTCGGCAGCAGGCCAGCTTCAAGCGCTCCCAACATGAAGCGGATCACGGCAGCGCTGGCGAAGCTCTTGGCTGCGATCATGGTCGGGAGGCATGCTCCCCACAGGATCAGCGAGGTACCAAGGTACTTGCCAATGGGCATGCGCGTCAGGATATAGGTGTTAGGAAACTGCATCAGCAGGTAGCCGACGTAGAAGAGGGAGCTGAGCCACGAGTACTGGGAGCCATGGAGATGGAGGTCATCGGTCATGCCAAGGGCTGAGGCATATGCGAGCGAGTTCTTTCGACTCACAAAATACACGGTTCAGCAGGGGGACTTGTATAGAATACAGATGTCGGCACGCACCTTGTCGAGATGAGCAAGAAACGAGGCGGCCAGCATCAGCGGCAGCATAAAGAGGTCGACTTTGGCGAGAATAGATAGCGATCTCATGACGGCGGCGACGGCGTATTGGTTGGGAGGAGTAGGGGTAGACAGGGCACCAGCATCAGGAATACACGGGCAACAACTATCAAAAATGAGAGAGGAGTGATGAATATCTAAAGCGCGAAAAGGATGGATACCGTTATCTGCCAGATTAAATGTATATGCTATTTGGGACTAGCGTAGTCACATGACCCTCTACATTGCCGGCGGGATGCCAAACTTGTTGGCCAAAATGATCCACTGGCAGCATAGATTCAAGCTGCGCATGGCGCGGGGGTCTTGGAGGACAAAGGCCTGGTGGGGCAGGTGCTTGACCACGTCCCATTGCAAGAAGCCCAGCTGGTCGACGTTTGGTCTTGTCAGCAGGCGCTGGTAGAGACGGTGGAGAGGGCCGTTGGGCTGGTGCAGGAGCGGAGCGGTATATGCATGCTTCTCGCGCACGTAGAGCTCTGGCAAGACAAAGGGACGAGCAGCCTCGCGCAGAATCCATTTCTCGCAGAAGCTGCCCGTGGCGGGGCAGTGGCGCAACTTGACCTCGGGGGGCAGGCCGTTGACATAGGCGGTGAGGTGGTGATCGAGGAACGGGGTGCGCGCCTCGAGCGAGTGGGCCATCTCGGTGCGATCGCCCAGGCAGCTGAGGATGCTGTTGGCCAGGTGCGACTTGGTCCAGGCATAGAGGCCCGCATGCAGCGGATGCCACGCGTGCTGCATTTGCCTCTTGGCCGGCACCGAGAGCCCGCACGCCAGCGTTTCGAGGACCCGCGGCGCCGGGAGCTTCGGGTGCCAGCACTCGGGTGCCAGTTGGTACGCCTTCAGCGACCGCGCCGTCCCCACGCAAGCCAGCTCGCGGCCTACCGTGTCGGGCAACCTGCCGGTGCACGCCGTGGCCCCCCGAAGCTGCAGCAGCTGGGCCAGCTCAGCGTCGGCGGCCCGGACTGCCTCTGCCTCTGCAACTGCCTCCGGCTCGGGCCCCGCCTTTACGGTCCCCCGAAGTAGATCGGGCCGGAACATGGGATAGCCCGCAAACTGCTCGTCGGCGCCCTCGCCCGTCAGCACCACGCGGTAGCCATGGGCGCGCGCCAGCCGCGAGAGCAGGAACTTGCCCACAAAGTTGAGGTTCTGGTTGTGGTGCTCGGCGTGGAAGACGGCCTGCTCCAGGCTCGCCGCCAGCTCGTCTTCTCCCACGGCCAGCACGTGGTGGTCGGCCCCCAGCCATTGCGCAGTTCGTGCAGCCGTAGCCGACTCGTCCGTGCCAAGGCCAGTCCCTGTAACAGTTCCCCCACTTTTAGCCGCCGCGAACGCCACGCTAAAGCAAGCCATGCGTGGGGGCGCCTTCCCCTGCCCCTGCAGCTGCGGCCCGAGCCTAGCCCCTTGCGGCCCGAGCGTCTCCTCCCTCAGGTGCTTGACCACGCCTGCCACTACAGACGAGTCGATGCCTCCCGACAGATAGACGCCTATTGGCACATCGGCCCTCATCCGCAGTCGAATCGCATCCACCAGCCGATCCCGCACCCCCATGACCATGTCCTCTTCGCTGCGCGTCTCGATATGGCCCTATAATACAGTACGTCCGTCAGTCCACCTGTTCTCCTCCACCTACGTTACTCACAAATGGCTGGCTGCCTTGCCTTGTCTGGGTATGTGATATCCCAATATTCGCGCGTCTCAACGGCCCCAGATTCTGGCGTACAAGTCAGGTAATGGCCTGGTCGCACCTTTTGCACGCCCTTGAACAGCGTGCCACTCCCAAACTGCCACCCATCGTCGACCAGCCCGTGCAGGTCCCACTCGGGCTCCCACCCCAATGGAAGAAATGCCTTGGCCTCAGCACCAAGCACCAGCCGTCCTTGGATCACGGCCCAGAACAGCGGTTTGATCCCATACCGATCCCGCCCCGCTACCAAGAGTCGCGTCCTCGAGTCGTAGATGCAGAATGCAAACTCGCCCCGGAGCTGCTCAAAGAGAGATAGTCCGTAGTGTTTGTACAGTGCAACCACCAGCTCAGAGTCGCTGTGTCCTTTGAACTCATACCCAAACTGCTGTGAGAGCTCATTGCGCAGCCGCTCGTAGTCGTAAATCTCGCCATTGACAACGGCGTGGATCTCGTCATCAGCATCGTGTATCGGTTGCTCTCCATGTGCCGTCAGGTCGTTGATTGCAAGCCGACAGTGGCCTAATGCTGCATAGGTATTGTACCATTAGCTCAAGTTCCCTGCCAAAGTGTTCCCATGAAAAATTTACCGACACGATTGTCCTCGCTGATCCAGATGCCTCGAGAGTCAGGTCCCCGGTGAACAATCATATCCAGGCTTTTGTCCAACTCTTCATACATCCTGCACTTGGCCTCATCACCCGCAAGCCTGGAGTCGACGCGTCTCTCAAGATCAACCAACACGCTGATGCCGCACATGGTTTCGCGTAGCCGGAAAGCTCGATATATATGCGTGCGTATCAGGCACAATGAAGATGGTTCTTACATCGAACCGTCCATCTAAGCCAGCTTTAAAGTCATCTGGAAAGGCTTACTCACCTTTGCAGAGCTCTGCAGCCTCCCTACTGCATTGAGTTAGTACATCGCGCGCGTCTCTCCCTTTAGATTGGTTCGGCAGTGCGTTTGAACTCTTGATAATTATTATTTAAATAGAAGTCGCCCATATAGAGTCCATAGGTCTACCAGCTATACTAATAGTAAATTGTTTTATATATACTTATCTTAATTTTACTTGAAGAATAAAACTAGGTTTATAGTAGTCAACGCATCATGTCTTCAAGCAGAGATGATAGATCCGCTACCGAAAAGTTTTTTTTTATTTGTGCAAGATCGAAATCCCTTGGACCAAGATCGCGCCATTACATTCACTTTGTTTTACAAACAGGTTTACGCCAGCAAGCACTTTCCCCAGAAAAGGAATCACAAGTAGCAAACTCGGCCTGCCCCTTCAGAATCTCTTCCACGATACCGGGATACCACCTCCTCCCCACCTCCGGATGGCTCGTCAACCTTGCCGTGAAGATGCCCACGCCAGGGCTCTCCAAATGATACTTCTCAAAATAAGCCTCCGCATCCGAATCGACCCGCTCCCCGTCCGCCGCTAGGTCCCTAATATGCTTAGGCAGCTTCAGCGACGCCATTTCCTCGCTCGTCAAGTCCATTTTCAGCGTTTGAAAGACCGGAAAGGAAAACCTGGGACCGAGAGGGTATCCATTACCGTCCAAGAATTTCCTCGCGCTGAGATTGACGCGGTGCGTCGTCGCAGTGCAGACCCCCCCTGTTATGGATTCCAACGAACGGCCCACGTTGACGACGAGCGTGTTGGGGATGGGGGGCACGGGTATCCATATCCCCGACTTGTTTTGCGCTTCTAGGCCGTGGTGCGGTGTGGCTTGAAGTAAATATGTCAAAAACCCACCGTCCTTGTGAGAACCTACTCCTTGGAAGTCATCATCATCATCATCATCGGGAGGAGCCTCTCCCACCCCAGCAGCTGAAGTGTCTAATCTAATGGAGCCGCCGTGGGCACCACCACCCAACGGTGGTCTGGATTTGCTAGTAGTCACCTTTCGTTCTTCCTGGTGGTTAGAGTTACCCACAAAGACCACGGGGGGCTCGGGGTATTTCAGCAACGACACTTTGTTGCGTGGTGGGCTGCCGAAGAATCTCATGAGCGCAGTAGCCTCGAGATCTAGGGCCTCGGCCACTAGAATAGTCATCGTCTCGCCGAGCTTGCCCACGGCAGCTAGGTACGTCTCAAGTGCATGACGGAATCCCTGGACCTCTTTTTCGTCTGGCCACTGCTAACCCGGTTAGAGTCACATTTTGTACGAAATTTCAAAAAGAGATATCTAAATGTGTGGTGGGTGGAGCCATACGAAATGGGTACAAAACGACATACCTGATTGGGTCCCTGAACATTCATATACACGGGCTCGTCAGGTCCTGGAGCAGGCACTGGACTCAGAAACTATACATTGAGCGAATTAACGTAAATCTGACCCATACATACTTAAGGGGGCGGTGGGTGGGTGGGTGGGGAAATCAAATCAGTTCGAAGAACTGAAGGGGTGGTCAAAACCCACATCAAACATCTCCCGATAATCCACCTCCCTCGCCGTTCTCTCTTTCCCCATTTGCGAATACCCCAAAAAATGCTTGCTGTTCATCATGTCGATTTCCAACTTCTTCTCCAGAGGGAGATTACATAGCTCTTTTGCTTTTGAGACGAAGGTGTGTTGCACGGAAGGTGGTAGCCAGCGGTCGATGTTGGAGAAGTAGAAGAAGCCGACGACTACTAAAGCTTCGCGGAGCTGGGAGAGGAACTGGCGCTTCCCAGCGAGAGAGTCGAGGAGTGAGAGGTCTAGGATGGGGATTGAAGTGAAGGCGGCGTGGGATGACTTGGGGCGAGATGATGTGTGTACGTCGTCTGTTTCAACGAGGGTGGTCGTCGACATTTCGGTCTGTTACTTGGATTGATATAAGGTAGAGTTAGGTATACTCTTCTGAAAGTGAAAGGCCTAGTCCGTGAGAATCGGTACCGCTAGAAGAAAGGGGAAGCTCTTTCTTGTTTGTAAGGGTTTCGGTGTGAACAATCAGTCTAAATCACATCTTCGCCAAATGCATTACATAGCAAGAAAAGGCTGGAGATTTGGAAAATATCGGCAACGGCAGTAATTGTGATTTGAAGAATATCGTGATACCTCCGAATTGGGTCGCTCTGTGGTCACTCACGCCACCACCACCTGGCACGCCTTCCTGCGTTCCTGATTGGGTTTCTTGCAGAATTGATCGTCGTGAGCAACAATTTAATTTTGCATATGATATACCATGTAAGAGTTCGCACTTGAGCGGGCTCGGACGGAGAATTCTGTTGGGAACAAACTACGCGTGCAGCAGGCCGTTCTGCTCGTCTTGCAGATTGATTGTCGTGAGCACAATTTCATTGCATATGAATACCATGTAGAGTTCTGTCGTGCAGCAGTATGTATTGAAGGATCACTGCGTGATAGGGTAATGAGATGAGGGTTGAATAGTTGATTGATTTTCTTCCGGCTAGGTTACAGTACTTATATTGCCCCTATGTATATAAGCTACCCTAGTCCTTATTACCCCTTAATTTGACAGTATTTATTCTTACAGCGAGCATTGATGATGTGATCGGTGCATCCATTGCTCTTCCGATACTCCGCATATGGATCGGAATTGCTATCCCGCATATGTTCGCAAACCAAAGCAGGCGGTGGAGCATTGGTTTGGCCATGTTCAATATCCACAACAACGCAGTTACAGATCTTACAAGGGTGAGGCTCCAAGGTCGCTTAAATAGCCATGGTAAATGTTACGAACTCTCTCTCACTGGATGGAGCTTACATGTTCCAACATGGGAACTATCTCATTCAAGTTAGACCCGTACTACTATGTGAGCATCGGACATTTGGTGATACAGTTCCCCGCTTCTTCTGCTACACCTACTCTACCGGAATTTCGAGAAAGAGCCCATCGGTTGGAAATGCTGAAATAACTCACAGATGGTGACCTGCAGGCACCGGAGAAAACAGCATCGAGTTCTTGTCCTCCCTCCCTCAATCTCTCTAGTATTTACTGGATCACAACAACCTTGTCAAATACCTTCATCGTTTCAACACATTCCATTTCATATTTATGATGACTACTACCCAGACTACTACGCAGGTTCAGGTGGAAACCGCACCGACCATCACTCCCATCACCGCCGTCGAGACTGAGAATGATCGTAAGTTGTCGTGCGTCACAATACTGAGAGGGGTAATAGTTAATTTCAAAGCAGTTGATTTCGCTGATATTCCCATTCTCGATTTCGGGACGTTTGAGAGTGAGGAAGGGAAAGCAAAGCTCATTGCTCAGATAAAGGAAGCTGTTGAGCAAACCGGTACGTTCTGTTCAGTTTTTCACCAAAAAACGCTGGAACCACCGTTTTCGACGTGGTACAAAGTTGGCAATAGTTTTACTGACTCAATAATGATTCGAACAGGATTCTTCTACGTGACTAATTTTGGACTCTCCGAAGATGAGATCAACAAGCAATGGGCCCTTGGCGACTCCATCCTCAAACTCCCCGAGGAAGAGAAATTGAAATATCGCGCCAAGCTCGAGGACGGCGACTACAACGGTTACCGGCCACTAGGTTCCATTGAGCAGTTCCCCGGCAAAAGGGACAACTGGGAATGTTACCATGTCTTCAAGTTCAACCCAGAGTACCAGCGCGCGCATCCGCAAATTGTAAACGAACACTACGGTGAGATTGAAAAGTTTCATCGCCATGTACACCAGAACGTTGCGTATCGGGTGCTGCGGCTGTTGAGCAATGTGCTGGAGCTCCCCGAGGATTACATGGTGAAGCAGCACGAGTACAACAACCCATGCTCGTCGTTTCTTAGGTATATGAAATACCACCCGCGAAGTGCCGAGGTCAATGCTTCATACAATAACACCTACACGCGCGGCCATACCGACTTCGGCAGCATCACATTCCTATTCTCGCAGCCTGTGCCTGGTCTGGAACTCCAAACAAACGACGGAAAATGGCACGCTGTGAAGCATATCCCCAACAGCATCATTGTCAACACTGCCGATATGATGCACTTCTGGACAAATGGTTATTTGCATAGCTGCATGCATCGCGTGGTTGCACCGCCGCTAGACCAGATGCACAAAGAGCGATTTGGGCTCATTTATTTCCTTCGTCCGAATGATGATGCCCAGCTGAAGACAGTGGATAGTCCGCTGCTGAAGAGGTTGGGACTTTTCGATAAGAAGGAACGCGAGGATTTGGAGGCGAAGAGAAACATCAAGGTAGGCGAATGGGTGCCGATTCAAACCAAGAAGAACTGGACGCCGTTCGATAAGCAGCCTCAGGGCCAGCGCGAGTTTCAGTCTTTGTTCCGTTAATTGGAACCGGGTGTGTTCGTTCAGTGCGTTTTATGTACTATCACGGCAGCTTTGCCAGTCTGGTGGTTCCGGTAGCTCTTCTATTTATATTATAAGCAACTATCAAATCACAATCTCGGTCAAAAGATCTTTGGGCCACATAGGTTCATCGACCCCATTGCCCCTAGTGCCAACGTTATACCCCATCTCAACTACGTCGTCTTTGAAATGAGCGACCGGCCTCACTTTTCTGATTGACACACCTATCGCGGCCGATCTGCACGTTTGAAAGAAATCTGGATTGAACAGAATATCCTCGTCATGTCCGTGGAGAAGATCTATTAGTTTGGGAACCGTGAGGCGTGTGTTGTCAAAGTGCCGGAATACAGGCGAGCCATGTCCTTTCCAGAGATCAGACCAGATACCCTGGTCGTAAACGCCACATGAGCGGACAAGCCATTGTGAGTAATAGTTGAGTGCGAGCTGTGTGCATAACCGCATAATCAGTGGGTGGGTGATGCACCTAGAGAGCAGATACTCACATCGACTCCATAACTGCCGCCTTCTTCGCCTCTACGAGCAAGCGCATGCAAGATAGCTGTGCTTCCGATAGCTCCGGTACTGATTCGGTTTAGTCACATACTTCACAAAAACAGATCAGATCAGATGAGCAAATAAGACTGAGCCACGTACCAATGGTCCGAGTTGGGGAAGGGTGGTGTGACAGCTTCGTTGAGACCCATTGCTTGACCGTACGCGAGCGACACGCCGCAACACTGCAGGATGTTAGTGGACATGCCAACTGCTCGGGAGTTTCATAGAAGTTGCGCACCGCATCGCTGATCCCTTGCCACCCGCTTCGATGAGCCCAAGGTCCATACCAACCGTAGCAGTTTTCCCGAACGTGGATGATGCCCCGATCTCGGGTGCTGACGATTTCGAAAATGGCCTCACGGCCAAAGCCGAATCGTTCCATAACCTAAATAAGATATACGAAGTCAGCGAAAGCTCTTCGGACTGGCTGATAAGATGTCAACTCTGCGTCTTTGGGTTGACTGACTCCAGGACGATATCCGTCCACGACTACATCAGCATCGTGAATTAAAGCCTTAAGCTTCTCTCGATCTCCCGCTTCCTTCAAGTGAAGGGAGCAATTCCACTTCCCCCAATTCAGATCGCAGAACACTGTCGTGAAATCAACTACTTGACGCGACGTGACACGCATGACGCTAGCGCCAAGCTCGGCCAGACTTCTTGTAATTACCGGGCCCGCAATGACACGAGTCAGATCGACGACTTTGAGGCCAGCTAGAGGGCGTTTGGGGCTTGAAGAGAACCCGTCGGCGTCTGGCCACCAAGCCGGAGGATGGGATGATCGATGCGCATGTATTTCGTAAAGGCCCACCTTCGAGTTTGCCTTCCCGTGCTCGCTGTTAAAATACTCTTTTGCGCTCCAGGCAACGGTTCCGGCTTGACGGTAGCGGTCGTTCATGATTGAGTCCAGCGTGACAGCGTCCAGTTGGGCAGTTTTACTCTGGAATCTTTCGACAACTTCTGGGAGCCTATCGTTACATTTTATGTTCATTGGCAAGCCCAGAGCTGTCAGAGTTGTGTCAGGGTTGAGACTGCCTATGCAACCATCAGCTTCTGTGTGCGGAATTGAATTCATAGTCGTAACCACGGGGATGGACGTTGATTTTACACTCACCATGGATATGGTAGTAGCGACCGTCGCGTGTTTTGTAAATGTTCGTAGCCATTTTCCGATATAGGCTCTCATCTGGCGGCGCCACATTCTGGTCGCCGTATGGCAACAAGTTCCTGGGATCGACTCTGGGCGATGTGGACTCATCATCCTCTACAATGTAGGCCAAATGAGGCGAAAACGTGAAGAGCGACGCATGATCTCTGGTACATAGTAAGGTTAGCTGGTGGAGTGTATTGTGACGACAAAGTGGAGACTTACGTGTTGATCGTGACTTCCACTGGCTGTATCATATACTTCTGGACGAGCAGGTGGTTCAGCATTGTAGCTTCAAAGGCTTTCAACGCCGAGATGCTTTCTGCCCACCGCCAGTTCATGGGAATGCTTGGGAGCTCATGACCTTTGAAGCACACCAATTCTCCCAGTGTCTTCAAGCTCGGTGGTAAAGGTAGTAACGGGTTTTGCAGAATTCCGTTGTGAAATATCTTCTGTGCTTCTTTAGGAACTGAATAGCGATAATTCGACGGCATTGTGATGGGCTGTTGGATGCGGTTAGAATTGATTGATTTAGCGATGTGTTGATTCATTGTATCTAGAAGTTGCCTCTTCTCCTGTGTACATCCCGGAACAACTATTTTTCCGGTCCTCTCTTCGGATCATTACTTCTTGCTTCTGAGTTCTCCGATATCCCTATTCTGACTGATAGATTCCATGAAAGTTGAGATACTAAACTTCTATATTTGTCCCTCTAGCATTAAGATAAGTATACAGTGTTCGGCCGGAGAGAGACAAAAACCTAGAGCGAAGCTTCAGGGTGCTTTATTCCAGAACTTTGACTCTCCATGTGCGGTCTTCTTGCGAGTTTTCTCCAATCCTGTCTTCTGTTCCCACAACAGTTCTTCAAAGAATTTCCTTGCTATCCTAAGCCGTTTATAATTCTTCGGCCAAGTCATCCTCCATTCCGCATAGCCCTCAATGTACTCCCCCCAAAGCGGGTCAAGTTTCAGTGACGTTCCGTTTTTTCTCATCTTCAACCTGATCGGAATCTCAAATCCTTCTTCTATCATACCGAAATACCATTCCGATAGGTCATCCATTAAACGGAAAAGATTCTTAGCATGATGTGTCGCAAAGAACTTCCAGATGACGATTTTGATGGCGTTCTTGCAGCGGAGGTTACGGAGAGGTTCCAGACAAGCCTTGTTGATAACCGGTTGCTTTGCTAGCGGGTCGATCTGAAAGTTGAGCTTGAGCCGTGTTATATTGGCGAAGAAGTCGACGGCTACGCCGAACGGTCTGGCAGATAAGAAAGCAGGAACCAAAATTTCTACGTCAAGAGGGTCGTCCCATCTCTGGTCTGGTCCACCTATCAACTGGAACTTCATTTTAGACACGTGGGCTTCTATGAGTTCTTGAACTGTTTGGTAGCCCGCTCGTTCGACGTCCAAGACCTGATTGAAGTGGTGTCGGGTGAACCACGCTTCTAACCGTTCCTGTATAGGGTCCACGGGCGGTTTCTTGGCTTCAGGCGGTAATACACGAATCATAATCTCACGACCAATTTTCCGCTTGTAGTAGTTGCTATAAACATACGTCACGTCATCGTAAGCTTCGTCGTCAATGACGTATTTGTAGATTATGTCCCGCAGTTCACAGGGTAGTTTGTTGTGGAAGTTTCTGCTCCATTCGTAGTAAAAGTGGCAGTTGTAAGCTACAGCTGCTTGACGAGTATACCTATCGTTTGTTAATAGTGTTAATACTTCTCGCATACTTCGGATATTGTTGCTTTGAAATTGACGGACTCTTTCATTTGGGTGTCATGTCGCAAAGTTAAACTCAGCCGGCTTGTTTCTATTTCCACCTTGCGGGACTGAAGGTTCGCGATGAGCTCGTCAATACTCTTCTCCTCCTGGCTTAGTTTACGGATTCTATTTTCTGATTAGAAAGAACAAGAACTATTGTTTTTGCGTACTTCTCCATAGCGAGATGCTCTGCGAGTAGGGCGAGCCGCATATCCTTTACTGCTGTGTCCATGGCGGATGCAGTTAACTTGCAAAAAACTCAAAGAAGGTAGAAAATCGGGGGTAACTACATGATCAAAACAATGTCTTGTCAAGCTTCACCACAAAACAATCTAAAGAATAAATATCATGCCAGATGAGGACTGATGACTCAGAGTACAACGTACAGTCATCCTTGATGTGGAGTAGAGTCATTGCATTGATGTAAACAGAGTATACGATCCGGGCACTGCGTCAAATACGAACGCTGCGCCTCATTACCGATATTTATTACTTAGTGCTGATTGAAAGTACTGTAGATGTCGGGATTCGCTGAATGCCAAGCTCTTGGGCTGTCAGCACTAGTCTCAGTAGTCTGTGCGTGAGCAATTTCTCTCCCAACATCATCTACATCGAATAAATTTGTATGATAAAATTGTGCAAAATTCTCTGTTTTATCACAGTACGCTGAGAGACCAGACCGATCACACCAGACAGAGCCAGTATTCGCTCGCCGCCGGCCCTTCATTCGATCTCAGCCACAAGCAACACGTGACTGTCGATCGGTCTTACAGCCCGATCTTGGCATGAATGCATATGTAAGCCGATTTCACGGTGAATGATTGGCTCTTGCAGAAATGCTGATGCCTAATTTCCGGCGATGCAATCAATTGTTGGAGGGTCGAGAGACAGAGACGTTAACAGCTAAACTTGTTTGGGGCGCGCAAATTACCCAATCCCGATACGGGGAGGTAGTGACAATAAATACTGATACAGGGCTCTTTAGGGTCTTGTAATTAGAATAAGTACAATTTAAACCTTTTAACTAGGAACAATTAAAGGGCATGTCTAGTGCCAGCAGCCGCGGTAATTCCAGCTCTAATACGTAGTATATATTAAAGTTGTTCTAGCGGAAAAGCTCGTAGTTAAACTTTTAGCCTGGCTAGCGGGTCCGCCTTACAGCGTGCACTCGTCTAGCCGGGCCTTTTCTTCTAGAGAACCGCATGCTCTTTACTAGGTGTGTTAGGACTAGGACTTTTACTTTTAAAAAAATTAGAGTGTTTAAAGTAGGCCTTTAGCTATTACGTTCCTGGTTAGTGTAAGAAGCCTCCCGCGCCTGTATAATACCTCACAAATATAGTAGCGCACCTAAAGCAACTTTGCACCTGTTTTCTAGAACAGGTCTAGGGTACTTTAATTCCTAGACGATTCTGAATCTACGCGCAGGCTGGTATTTTTAATAAAGCCTCAAAATATTCTGTGTCATTGGATCGACTCAGTCATGGAAACCGTTACGTTACTAATTTACAGTCCCTGACGTTTAGGATGAATCAGCATAAGTTATCCAACCTTTATGCCAGACCTGGCCTGCCCACATCTACACAACCTGCTTGGTTATTCGACTCCCTTGGATGATCCATTGCAAACAGAAACTCCGACCTACGACGGTTTATTTACTTTGGCAGCCAACGATATACAGCCAGTTTTTGAGGAGCAGCATCATCTATCGAAACGCCGTTCATTTGTCAAAGATCGGGCGATATATTTGCACCACTAATTCACATTTCATAGACGGTGCTATCAATGGATTTATTTACTCACAATAGAATATTATTATGATAGTTTGTTAGAGCATCCTTTCAGGATAAAGTGTTTGGTGTGAGTTCTAAGGATAACGTCATCTTCTATTTTTATCACGATGGCAATTAACTAGGTAATGTCTCACTGTGATACACAGTAAGGCGGCACAGCACGACACGGCACAGCCGGACAAGGCCTATAAAATACGCCACCACACCGCGAAGACTGGTGTCTCGTATACCAACTTACTCCCCCGCACCTATCCTAAGATACAACTTGTTTTCACTGGCATGGCAACTGAGAAAATTGTTCACGAGAAAAAGCCCTATATCGAAGAGCGGTCGCTCGGTAATAGTGACTTAGAGCTTGTGAATGTTAGCATCAGCCCCGCCCCCTAATGCTCAAAATAAGAGTGCGCAGCATGCTGAGCATCAGGAATCAACTTATAAGTTCCCAGCGAAATTATGGCGACACTTTCCTCGGCCCTTCTATCTCCTGTTGTTGAGTCTCCCGTTACTCCTTTGGAACATCTCCAGATGCGAACCCTCGAAAATGTCCATTAATAAGAACTTCGATCTCCAAAAAATGCCGCAAGAGAGAATTCAAAATGAGGGCTGTTCATCCGTCGTCTCTAGTCATCGCCAGTTCGACTTCAACTTCACGGGCGATGACGCAGCCGCGAATCGATGGCAGCTACTCGATTCCTCTGTCCCCGAATCCCGCAAGAGCTTTCGAGGTCATGTAAGCGTTGACCAAGGAAATCCCTCTCAAGCTTCTGATATGGAGGTCCGCGTTTTCATTGCCTCTAGCGACGAGGAGGGCCTTGACAACGTGCAGTTGCACAAATCAGACTCTGCGCTAAATATCAACTATAATTTAAGAAACGACAGCGACGTCTGCACAGACGTTCAGATATTCGTACTTCTTCGACCACGGCCTAAGCGTTTATTAGATTGGTTCGATATCCGCTCGAGTATTTTGGACATCGACTACGGACCCCAGCTTGGCTGGGAGATTAACAACCTAGTTACACATACCTCGCATGGCAGCCTGTATATGGACTCTCGCAAGCTCTGGAAAGATCCCTTGATTGCACATAATGTCTCCATTAGCTCGACTGATGGGGTCATTTCTGGCTTTTTCATTCCAGAGGAGAACCTCGAACTCCGCAACGAGGAGGGCGGTATTAGGGGCTTTATCTGTCCTCACGTTGCTGAAGGTGTGCGATTCGATCCACAAAATATCTCGATCTCGACTGTGTCTGGCGAAATTAATATGGACTTCCTCCGTGTAGCGTGGCCTGTAAAAGTCTGTACGCATCGAACCAAGATTGAGTCGGTTTCAGGGGATATCAGCGCGGTGATACCGCACGGAGTACACACAAATATTTCCAGCATTAGCGGCACCATTAAAACCGCCATCAATCCATATGGTGCTGCCAGTCCAAATGCCACGAGTGAAATATTTACGACTTCAAGATCGGGCGACTCTTGGGTGATGGTTCATAGTCCACCCAATGAATCACTTGATGGCAATTATAATCCGCTTCTGAACACTGTTAGCAAGCACGAAGTTGGTGAGGGGGAATTATGGTTAGACTACCCCCTTGCTTGGTGGGGCAAGATGGAAGGCAGGATTGAGCATGGCAAGTTAGAATGGAGTGGAAGCTCGCTGGAGGATATAAAGCAAGGCGGGGGATGTGTGACAGCGAAGAGAGGGGAGGGAGAGTCTAAAATAGAGGCACATGTTATTAATGGCGCCCTAACTATTCGCCTTGGTCTATAGGAGGTGGTCTAGGGACTGGTATTGGCATACTAGGCGGCATCTATATGTCGCTAGCCATCCGTGCCAACATCCATTGCTAGCTACCTAGGTAGAGTTGCATACACGAGAATATTAACATCTGCTGCATAGACCACTGTGTCTGGTCCTAAAAAACTATCTGATGTCGGAGACGAACGCCATTCATCATTACAAATCCACCAGCCTGACACCCCAAAAGTTTGCTCCGTTTCCCATCGGCCTGGAAGAAGCCTCCTCCATCCTCTTTTCAATTTGATCCCTGCCTACTCCGTGAGTGAGACCATCAATGGCCGCCATGACCCGCGATAGAATCCGACTGCAATCGCCCTCACTGTATATACGATCATCATACTCGACTCTCAACATTCCCGTATCGTCATTAACAGCCAAGAACTCAAACATGATCTTGAACTTTGCGCCTTCGCACCACGTGTAGAGCGGATGAACACCGTCGATGGGGAGCAACTGGCGTCTGCGATTATCGTGAAACGTCACCATTGCTTCAATCAAAGGAACATTTGGATGGTCCGGCTTTATTGCAAGGTGCTCGAGGAGTTTGTTCCATGGGATGGAGTGGGAAAGAGATTGTTGGCTTGCCGCTGCCACCCTCTTGCAATATGAAGGACCCCAGATACTGTCACTAATCTCGGTGTGATGGCCTAGATCAGCCTTATCAAACCAGCGGTCTTTGAAGTGTATGATTAGAGGCTCTAAGAAGAGGCCAACGGTCTCGAAATCTTCCGCGCCGCGGTTGAGGTACGGAGCACCGAGGACCGTAGACTTCCCGTTCGGGGTGCTACCATGACGGAGCACGAGCGCGACTACGGCCAAAGACAGTTGATGCAACGTGATGGCGTGCTTCTTGGTGAACTGAACCATGGATCGGAATGTCGCTGGTGGTATCTTGCACACACATGATTTCCCCCCGTAATCCAGGCGGCGGATATTTTCTCCGTGATGAGGCAGGTCGTTGAGATGGTCCCAGAACGTAAGATCGTTCTGAGTAATACGACGGTTCCATTGCGTAGTTTTTTCGTACTGTCTCGGCAACGAGGCAGGCCTCTTCCCGTTCCAAAATGTTTGAACATCTTGAAGTAATATATTCAATGCTGTGAGATCCAGAACGATGTGCGAAGCCACCATAACAAGTGTCGTTGGGGATATGAAGACGCGTATGGGACACTCCTCGTCTAGCTTAAATTCTCGGTTAATCTCTTGTTGGATGTCGAACTTGCTTGTAACAAGCACTCGAGGCGGCGAATCTGCATACGTTCGGCTATGATCGTTCGGGAATTTCGAGCTCAAGATGCGATGGCGAGCCAACGCCTTGTTCCATGCGCACTCCAATCTTCCAATATCTGTGTCTTGGTCCAGAGCGCAGACGTAGTTCACGTTGAAGGAAGACGTGCCTTTCTGAATATGATACTTCTGTACCCATTCCTGCTCAATTGGAGATAAGGCGTTGCGGGCAGCCCAGGAATGAGTACCGATTTCAGTCACATCCGCTTGGCCGTGATGCTTGGAAGCTGAGATCAATCGAGCCTGGTCACCCAGACGTGGGTGCTTCGAGACATCAAACAATGTTATTTCTTTTCCTCCAAGGACAGTTAATTTAGCAGCGAGCTTCTGTTGCAAGACTGAATCACCCCCCAGTTCTAGGAAATTTGACTCGGGGTGGAGGTCTTGCGTGCTATTTAAAGACAGTAAAGAGCGCCATGTTGCTTCAATCCGGACCCCAGGGTTTTTGACACCTTCGTAGCTACGGTCATTTGCAAGTTGTGGTAGCTTCGGGGCAAAATTATGTGCTTGGTCTCCTAATGTATCGTTGCGCATGACATCCACGGGGGAGATCTGAGTTTGCAAAGCCGCAGATAAACGAGTAGATAGAGTGATTTGCCGAATAGAGTCACCCCCAAGCTCCAAAAAGCTTGAGCTGTCATCAAGCACCTGTCGATCATCTATATTCAAGACGCTTTTCCAAATTGACATGATCATGTCCCTCCCGTAGTTGATAGGGGAAGAAGATTCGGTTAGCATCCTTGGTTCTTCCGAGGCAAACGCTGCTACAATGGCCTTATAATTAAGCTTTCCATTGTTAGTCAGTGGGAATCTTTCCACAGCCTTGATGAGTCGGGGCATTGCTTGCGGTGGGAGGACCTTCTTAATCGCGTCGTTGAAAGATGCAATTTTTGTGGTCACTGGTTGCACCATTGCCACAAGAATGTCGTCTTTGCGTGCGACGGCTACTGAAGTAGCTGTCGAGCACTTCACCATTCTGATTTCCAAATCATCCAAGTCAACACGGAAGCCCCGTAGTTTGATTTGTCTGTCCGATCTTCCCAGCAAGCAAATTTCGCCCGATTCATTCCAGTATGCCAGGTCCTGGGTTCTATACATTGATTGCTTAGTTTCAGGACAAATTGTGTCCTTCATAAAACTCTTAGCTGTCGCTTCCGGTCGATTGACATATCCTAGTGAGACCTGTACTCCAGCGGTGTAGAGCTCTCCAATAACCCCAGCGGGGACCGGGAAGCGGTGTTGATCCAGAATATAAAGTCGCATCGATGGAACAGGTCGTCCAACAGTGACCTTCTCACCATACACCATAGTCTTACGCGTCGAACCGCAACTGGACTCGGTGGGACCGTACATATTGAAAGCGGGCATCACAGCCGACCATGCATCGCACACAGCCTGTGGAACATGTTCCCCAACCATATAAATCTAAGATATCGTTAATGCTGCTTCATTATAGTGGAGTGTTTGTGCAGCTTACGGCTTCAAGATTGGGATAGTCAGTGGGGTTGAGGAGCTTAGCAACTGATGGTGTTATCAATGCCACATCTGCTTTTTGGATATTGGCTAACACGTCCGATGCTTCCGGGAGGAGAAGAGTTCCACTATATGAGAGTGTCGAGAAAATCTCATGTATACTGCCATCGAAAGCAGGAGACATGATTTGCGCAAGCTTGAGATGTGGCCGCATGTGAAGACGGGACTCATAGTCTTTTTGGAAAGCGACTACCCCTTCGTGGGTATTGATTACGCCTTTTGGGTGTCCAGATGAACCCGACGTGAAGCAAAGATACGCTGCATCTTTCTTTGAAGACTTAGGTCGTGCAGCCAGAGCAGAAGTACAAAAAGTGCCTCCAGGGCGGCGCAACAGTTCCGTAACGGAATAGCAAAAGGTGGCAGATTTCGGCTTTTCCTGCTTCGATTCGTCTAAAGTGCACAAAAAGAGACTGCTGCCCGCAGTTTGAAAATAGTTTTCCCTTAACTGTGCAGGGATGGCTGGGTCTAACGGGCAATAGACGGCTTGCGCTTTGAAGACTGCGTAGATGGCAACGATCCACTCCATTGAACGATCAGCATGAACGCATACCACTTCTCCCGGCACTACTGTGTCGATTAAGCAAGCAGCCACTCTTGTAGCTGCATCGTCCAGTTGACTGTAGGTAAGCGAGACTTTTCCCTTGACAATAGCTGGAGAATTGGGATGGCTCCGGACGCAAGCATCAAACAAGCTCTCGAGGGTATCGTTTCCTTGACCTCGGCTGCATATGTTTGAGCAGTTTCCCTTGATTAAGATCTCTTCCATCAAATTCGGTGGTAAAGCCGCCCTGAAATACTGGTCCAACAGATGTGTTTCAGATCTCACCATGATGTCAATAGCGTGGATAAACATTTGACCAAGTCTCTCCATGTCCGAATGGACGTACATGTTCCTATGGTAGGTAATCTGGACATTATCTCTCGGGCCTAGAAAGATGCTGATGGGGACACTGGATTGTATTCTGGTATATGAGGATGTAGGTTGATTTTGACTGCTTGTATCGATATCGTAGTCATACTGTATAGCTAGTGCAGATGTCATCGGGAAGTGCTGGTCAGGGATACTCCATTGGTACTCTCCTACTGCTGAGACGCATTTTGCTGTGTCCTGTATAAAGTCGGATAACGGCCTGGTTCGATCCAAGGATAGTAGAAGCGGCAGCGTATTCATCATTGGTCCCACCGTTTCTCTAATGGCGGGGATGGGTATTGATCTATTGGCGAACAAAACGCCGAACATGACTGTGTCCGAGCCAGTGTATATAGCCAATGTCAATGCCCAGGCGGCATAATATATCGAGGAGAGTGGAACATTATTTGCCTCAGTATAGTCTTGGATGCGTTGTAGGGGCGATTTGAAATTGATGACGCCCGGCAAAAGATTACGATTCTCGTGATGTTCTTCGGTCTCTGGCAGCAAAAGACTGTGTTTGACATTTGGCATTTCCTTCATATATTCCGCCCAAAATTGAGTCGCCTGTTGCTGAAATACGGTTTGGTACATTCTCCAGCCACGTACCAAGTCGTTGAAAGAGAAGCCCTCCCTGATCTTGCTCCCGTTGAGCACCATGTTCACTTTTCGCATGAGCAAACGTGCAGAGTATCCATCTACTAAGGCATGATGAACATGCCAGACAAGAATGCTCTTCTTTCCAGCCAATGTCACCACTCTGAATTCGGTGGTGGGTGTTGTTATTCTCGGAGCACAGATAGATTGCAATTCTTCTTCGAACTGATGCTCGTCGATAAGAGTCGCTTCCGACCAAGAAAAAAATGCCACTTTCCCATCCCAGAAGATATCGTCCTTGAAGACAGTCCGGAAAATTGGTTCCGACTGGATCACTTGCTGCCATGCCTCCCTCAATGCCGGAACTCGTGCAGGCGGATGCTCCTGGAAATAACTAATGATGTTGTTTCCAGGATGCGCCAGCGTATCTGACACTAGGAATGACTGGAGACTCATCATTCTCGTTGCCTTTCTGGCGTCATGCCTTTCGCTCTTCTGTCGCGAAGGTACAATTTCTGTGCCATCCATCCCACATCTGGGCGGCCGTGTTGGAAGACCATTTTCCTTGCTGTTGCATAGACCGTTCGTGTTATCGAAGTCGCTCGCGTGAGACAGACGAAAGCCGCTTGATCTATCGGTGCCAACTTGGAGCAATCGAGATGCGCCCGTGTCGCGTGAAGCGTGGTCGAAGTTTCCATTCTCATGTGGCCCGGGTACGATTTGGTCCACGGCCCATGTTCCGCTTCTCAGAAGCTCAGCAATGTCTTGGCTGGTGAAAATCGAGGAAATGCTGATCAGAACTCCAAGTCGTTTACAGCTATCTGAGATGCGTAGCGCTGTAATGGAGTCTCCGCCGATGCTGTTGAAGGTCGATTGGGGAGAAATTTCGGTTGTGGGTAAATTCAGCTCTTTTGAAAGTTGAGACAAGATGATGCTCTCCATAGCTAAGCAAGAATGCTTTTGATTGTGGTAATGTACTGTCCTCTTTTCTGTCTTTCTAGGTGCAATCTGGGAAATTCAGGTCACATCTTGAAACCCGACTCTGGGCTAACGAAGCAGTCTCTTGACCGCTTCAAGTTTGTCCACTCCGGGCTAGAGCGTCGGGAAATGAGAACGGATCTTCGTCCCGAGTTCATTACGTTACATTTGTTCATACTAGACTGGACAAAGAAACTCAACCACACCGCCAATTTTCATCCTCAATGTTGAGGGGAGCCGGAGGTTTAATTCACGCAACGTCAGTAACTGGTTCATCATGTGGTTTACCGACATTTCAATTAGAAAAAACGAACAATTCTCCAGGAGTTGACTCGGCCAGGATTGCTAGCTTTCAATCACGGACTACTTCAGGGTCTTCAATGAAACTGATGCAATAGATGTTGGTGATTCACATTCACCTCAAAATCTTATTATTTTTAAGATTTTACGGGACACAGAAACCGACGCTGAAATGGCAAGCATGAAAACTTCGCTTGCTGAACTGAATGATGCCTTGTGAGCCATAGAGGTAAGATGCCTAATTTCGTAGACGCGAAGTTCCAATAAAGTTATCCTGTTCCATAATGAACCCAGGAACAAACTCGTAAAGAGACCCCACGATCCAAATAAGCTCCCGCAGAAGGAGATTAACGATCTATCAACCGATCCGGCCAATTTGCTCCAGGAAACTAAGCGTTTAGTGGGCCCTCGAACAATCATCTTAGCTGATCACTTTCTTGGTTCGTCCATTCCCCTCAATACCTCATTTGAAGTCCTCCCCCTTGGGTCCTATAGCGAATAAAAAAATTCTTTAAAAAAACCAATCTAGAATACGGGTCCAATCTACTAGCATAATGGCAGCGACGATGTAAACGGAAAAGCCTAGGAAGATCTACTTCCATGTATGGCCAAAATCGTCGACAACCTTTTATATCTAACAATATACAGTGGGTTTCTTCAACGCGACAGTACGAGGCACGACTTAGAGTGGATGGGCTTTCAATTTGAAGTGCGGAGTTGTAGGGGTACACATTGACTGCTAAATGTGAAAATAAAGTTGAATGCTACCTGGATAGATCCGGTGCGAACTACCCTCTGAAAAGACTTCACGTGTGTGACAGTCATGTGCGAAGACTCCGTTGATATAACAAAATGTATCAAGGGGAACACATAAGATTCGTGTATGGTAGGTACTCGCGCACACATGTACCAAAATAGTAGTCGTAAAATCGTAAGGCAACAATTCGTAAAAGAAGTGGAGTTCAACATGCGCTCTCATCCTTCGAGCCGTATTCCACCCCGTAAACCTTACCCCGCATCAGCGGGCATGGGACTTGTCGCAAACAATAGTGGCACCGGCCACGCTTATCCACGTGTCAGCCACTCGATCCCAATTCCCAGTGCTGTTTCCGTCCTCAGCCGGAATCCTGAGATTGTAATGGTCCACCATGTATGCAAGAGCCGTTTTGATTACCACGTCGGCGACATTCTTGCCCAGGCATTGTCTTGGCCCAAAGCCGTAACGCCAGAATCTGTAGCGCAATTCACCCGCGCTCTTATGCTCCAGAAATCGTGCCGGCCTGTATTGGGTGTTATCCTTTCCCCAGTAAGGATCCAGCACGTTGAGCCCATAAGTGTCAACTATAAAGCTCGTGCCGGCAGGAATGATGAAATTGTCGAGAATGCGATCCGTTGGTGCCGCTTGTGGAATAGAGAAGGATGCCATGGGCTTGAGACGCGCTGATTCTAACACACAGGCCATCAGTAAAGTCGAGGTCGACGACAGGTATGAGGTTAATGAATCGTCCGTGGACTCTTTTTTTGCGGCCTGTATCTCGACTCGCAGATCACTTTGTATGTTCTGATGTGCTGCGAGGAAAATAGGATTCCATGAGAAATTTCCAATCGTGACGTCCAGATTCGCGAACAATGCTTCGTCAAGGGTGTGAAGAAGCTTTTTCCTAGTCATCGTATTCTCCTCAACAGCCTCATAGAAACCCACAATTGGATGGTTGGGATATTCCACTTTAGCTCTCCGGTAGGCATCGTCATTGAAACGGTCCCATTTCTCCTTAAACAGTCGAAGGTCCCGATTAGTCGACGTGGGTAAATACTGGCTGAGGGTGAATCGCGAGATTTTGCCACTGATGACTTGGCGCCAAAGGCTCTCTCGAAGTGGAATTATTTCTTCAAACTGCTTCTCCATTGCTTCCGTGAGGTCCCCATAGATTATGTCGCATAGCACCCAAAGAGGCAGTAACTTGAGGTCTTTGGAAGGGTTGAGAATCACGGCCTTCTCGTTCGGGTGGTTCTCAGCCTCTATTTTATTGAATTGTCTTCTTACTCTTTCTTGAATCAGCGGGATGTATGATGGTGATTTATTCCGATGGAAGGTGCTGATGAAAGGGGTACGGGCCGCTTCCCAATCCGACTGATTCAGTAGGCCAATACAAGAACCTAGAATCTCCCCACACAACCATCCTGAATTCATAGATTTTCCTTTGAGGTGCATATGTGAATCTTTGAAGACCACCTGTAGGTGTTCGGGCCGAGTTAATACGCTGAGAATATGTTAGCGCTTCACAGTCGGTGCTCCAATTGCCGCCTTCGGCTTACACCTCTGAACTGAATCTTGCCCATATTCGGTAGATTGAACCCATCTTCATCTGCCATATGCGCGACTGAGATTCACCTTGCAAAAATTTGGCAACATTTCCCTGTCCGTTGGGAAACCTGTATGGGACAGATGGCAGATCCATTGTCCGGTCTGCTGACTTGACGGGGTAGCGCCATTTAAGATATACCTAATGAGGAATTAACGAATTTTTGCCAATCGAATCGTTTTCATGGTGTTTACATGGACTAGGTTGGACACGACATCGTTGCCAGCAGTGCCCTCGGTGGTGGTATATTTAAGGCACAACGAAAGAGTTGTAAGTGCGGTCAAAAAGAAAACGAAGGAAAAAAACATGATGCGTTCTCAAGTATCGATTCTGTCGGGTTATGGTTCAAGAATTGTGAAATTGGAAGTTCACTGCCTTGACCGTGCAGATGACTAACTCCAAGTGGATCACGAAAAGTCTGCGTGATGTATTTCCCACGGCGTACGATAGGTATATTAACCTAAGCCCCGCCCATTCCCGCTATTACACGTATATTAGATTGTCACATCGGAATGGGAGAGAGGGATACTAAGTGCTCGCGTTCCGATAGTGTTGCGGTTCTCCGAATGCCGCACACATTTTGATTCATCCACTGATCAACTGTTGTCGCATGTCAACATCTGGATTTCCTTGGTCATTGAAAGATCTGCAATCCCACATTTTCCATTAATCCTCGATTGGTTGCTCTCTGCGCTTCCTGCGTTTTTGTTATGGATGGCCAAATAACGTTACGAAACTATGGAGGTACGCATCTTTGTACTAGCCCTCGGCGGTTATAGAATCTCACGGCGACTTTGGACTATTACTTGACAGCACATTGCCCATGCGTCATGTCACGACCTCCATCGATGGGATTGAAGGGAATACACTCCACTAATAGTCGATTTGCGGAGATTAATCGGTTAGTATTACGTAAATCTCCTGCGAATTCACCACTACCAGCACGTGCAAGTAAACTCTAAACGTTGTAGATTGATCTTGAAGTTTATGGTTACCGCCATCCTTCCGAAACGAGTGTGGGGCGAGTAAGTGTTAAGCCAAGGTTGAACAAGAGAGGCGGTGTACAGCTTCATGAAGAATTGGCTCTTCACCATTTGCAACAGTTTACTGCCATTCAAACTTGTCGTGTTGTGAAATCCTTGGGTCCACCCAGTTTACAATTTGAGTAGTCTACAGGGGGTCACGGCACCAGGATGCCACATATCGAGAGGTCCAACCTAACTATATTTTTGAACCATTGGTTGGTAGATTAACCTCCTGATGTGCGGCGTCTCGCCGCGGTGACACCCCGTACAATCGCTTAAGGACTCAACTTATGGAAAATAACTCGCGGGACTTTTTCCGACCTATCAATGATGCACAGGCCCATGGCTCTCCTATGTACATGGCGACAAGGGCGCAACATTCACCCCCCAAAACGATATATATGGGGTTTAACAGCTATGTGTTTCCGATTATGCTTCTACACTATTATGAACTTTAATTCGCGCAACCAAAATGCTTTTTTTGAGGAGTTGTAACCATTCCCATATGGTGTTGTTGGGCGCCAAGGGTGGGCGTGCCGCTAATCGGCATAGCACACGGTATGGCGACCCATGTGCTTTGAACCTCTTCGATGTGTGCTATATACTTTGGCTATGTAGCGACAACCATGGCAAGTGCACCATCGACGAAACTCTTGCTAAAATGGCGGTATGGAAACTACCAGGCCTGATAGCTCACTTTGTATCGGCGAGAACCGACCCTCTGAAGCTTACTCAAGTCGGCCTACGTGATGCAAACTGCAGAGGGGGGAATAAATATCTTGGCCCCAAGTTACGTAACCCAAACGCTATTAAGATATGCCGCTTTTTGGCTGTGCACAACCCTACGCTAAGCCTAAAATTGTTGGAGGTCATGTAGGGGCAAGGTTAATGGAGGATAAAGTGATTTATTGAGTGATGGAGCAGTACTATGGTAGATGGTGGGTCATGTGAGTGGGCACGTGATTGGATGTATTCACCTTCAGGCAAAAATACGGTGTATACCCAAGAAAGACACCATCTTTCCGCTCAGAGTACTGGTGAGGCATTGGTTGCAATCATGACTTCATTTCCTCTATAATGATTAGTTCAGGGCGACCAGATAGTATGCATCAAGCGATTAGACTGACAAAAGCTCGAGTGCTTACATCACATTTTGGTGCGCTGTGAGTTCTACACCTAGCAATTCCACAGAAGTTTCGAAAGCTTTCCAATTTATAAGGCATTATGGTACGTGCTTCCGAAACCAGCCCGCCATAGATGCGGACCCATCCTCGCCTTTCCACATGATCTCAAGAATGTCCTTGGCGCCCTCAGCGTTCTCCATGGCTCGAATAAACATGCCAGCCTCGAAGTCTTTAATTGCGCCGTCGAGCGCGGCTTTCAATGTTACCCCGTCCTTGTCCGAAACATCATGCGCATTTGCAATGGCCCGCGCCAACAGCAGCGCGTCGTGCATGGCAAAATTGACGCCCTTGCCTGCCGGCGGATTCAAGAGATGGGACGCATCCCCGATGAGCGTAGCATCCGAGCGATGCTCCCAGCCGTATTTGAAAGGCAACGTGTGGAGGGCGTTGATATCGAGCGCAGCACCTCCATTGTTCCTCGACTCATCGTCGCACGCTACAGCGACCAGGTCTTTAATAATGTCGCCCCAAGTGCTCAAAATTCCATTCTCTCCCACCAGAATCTGTTTTGCCTCACTAGGAGTACTACCAGCGAGCCCTTTGCTCGCCGCGTAGTCCTTGTCCGCTGTAGAAAGCATGATGTAGACACGCGCCGAGTCGCGTGCTGCGCGCTGTGACACGACGCCGTGGTGGTCCCCGAGGCAATAAAAGGTCCCGCGGCGGATGAGGTCAGCGAGATGTGGGTACCTCGTCGTAATATTCCGGATATGGAGTGTGATATTTTGTAACCCTGCGTAGTGTGGCCTGATATTTGTGAGCAGCGACCTCACCCGCGACCATGCACCATCAGCGCCAATGACGAGGTCAAATTCAAATTTCCCTTTTTCACCAAAATCTAGCTCAACGCTGGATGATGAAGTTTTTCTTTCTGCGCGCAGGAGCTTATGTCCCCATCGGATCGAGTCGACTGGGAACCGCGATACCAGCAGCTTCATCAAGTCGTGGCGGTAGATTTCAGGCTGACCGAGGCTATCCTTGAAGTAAAAGATGACTTCTCCGCTTTTGGAGGCGATCCTTTGCTCTTGCGTGCAGTCGCCCGTGAGCGCCATTGCCTCATCCAAGAGCTGACATTCTCTAAGTGCTGAGAGCCCAGACTCTTCATGGAGGTCGAGCGAGCCTGAGAGGGCAGCGAAATCGGCATCTGTGGGATGTGGGCGCAACTCAAATATAGTAAAAGGGACGTTCTTTTGGTGCAGGAGAAGGCCGAGGGTCAGTCCTGCGGGCCCGCCCCCGACAATGGCGATTCTGGGTTGGGATGAAGGCATTTTTACTGATGATGTGATCTTTTTCTGTTCTGCAGTGTTTCCAGTCTTTACACTCCTAGGCGGCACGGTATCTAATGGGAGACTAATCGGGCTGAGCGGACTTTGTGTTGGTGTTGATGTTGATAGCTCGGATCGAAGATTTTAACCACGAGGGGGTTTTTTTGGGCACGCCAAGTGCCGACACCACCAATGTTGGTATACAGAAACGTTTAGCTCAGTATAGATAGATACTTTACTCTTTATTTAACGTAACTAGCATGCGAGTCGATTAGGCAAGCGAGTCGATCACCTTTTTTACTAATAAAAAAAAGCCGTACGTATCTGTGCATCTCTTTTATTATACTATAATAAATTCTAAAATATTTATATATTATAAATATTATTATAAATAATTTAAATTTAAATTTCTAGAAATATTAACTAAGTGGTTCTAGAGATATATTAGATTTTAATAAAATATTCTTTTTTTAGCCCCCACTTTTTAATATCTCTATTTCTAAACCTACTTATTTAAACTTTCTTAAAATTTAATAACGTAGGTCACAAGCAAGCTAATCACATAAGTAAGCTAATCACTCTACTAAGCCCGCACTAGATTGCTCTATAAAATATGCGATATACTATAAGATTTAGATAAAATAGTATTCTATAACCCCTCTATATAATCTATAGATGTATCTACTATAGTTTTATAAGTTTACGCGTTATGCCTAGTCTTACTATATTACTTACAGCGTCTTTAAAATAGCTTACCTAGTTTAGTGCGCCTACCTTTCTTTACCTTCTTACTATTACTACGCGCCCTAAATTCTTATAGAAAGGCTAATTACTATCCTTTTTTAGCTATTAATACTTTTTAATCCTAAATATGCTTTTTTTTATATAATTTATATTATATAGTAGCTTTATTAGCTGCTTAAAGCTTAGTATTCTTCTTTTACGCTAACACTAGCTTATACGTAATTATAGCTACGCTTTTTATTAGCTTTTTAAACGCTTTAACTATAGATATTAAAAAGCTATCTATATACTTTTAAATCTTTTACTTTACTAGCGTTAATTATAATTTAAATTCTAGAGTGTTTTCTAGCATCTATAACTGCTAGAAGTCCTTATTAATAATAAGTAGTAAAGGCGTGTAAAGCTTAATATTAAGCTTTAATATTACTATATCTAGGTTAAGAGGAACTAAGCTAGCACCTTAAAAGCCTTCTTAAATATTTTTTTTAGTAATTAAAGCCTTAAAAGTAGTAATAAAGTAAGGTAGAAACTTAGTTTTTATAATATAAGTAATCTAGTTACGCATTAGATTTTTAGCTTAGCGCCTATACGCCTTTTTTAATAGAGTAAAACACCCTATATTAAGAGGCTATAAAAAATAGAATAAGTAAGTAGGTATATAGAGTGTAATAATTTTATTAGCCTTATAGTAATCTTAAAATTTAAGTAAGTTATAGCTCTTATAGCTATTAATAATAAGTAGACGTGCGGCACTAATAGTACGCTTCTTTATATACTTATTAAAGTGCTTTAGCTACTATAAACTAAGCTTATTTATTATTTAGCTATTCTTAGAGACTATAATAACCTAGTTAGAAAGTAAATTCTCTTTCTTATACTAGGCGGAAAAGTAGTACTTACTTTAAAAAATAATAAAAGGTAGGATTATCTAGCTTATTATATTAATGCCTTAAATAACTATAGCCTACTCCTAGTTACTTTATTATACGCTTTTTAGCTATCCTTAATACTTAGAGCTTATAACTACTACTTTAGTTAATATTATACTTATTATAAAGCTAGACTTGTTAAAATTATAGGTGTCTTTATTTTAGATGCTGTGCTTAGATTTTATATTCTCTATAAGGCGGAACTAACCTTATATAACCTCTAGATCTTTATAGAGGGCTCTTTTATAGTTATACTTTTAATTAAACTTTATTATAAGCTTTAGCTAGCGCTTAATAAAGTTTACAGCCTAGTTCTAGCCTATTAGTCCTAGGCTACGCTTAGCCTATAAAGAATTAGCTTTATCTACTATAGTAGTAAGCTAGGATAGAAATTCTTAAGCGTCTAGGTTAAGTATATCTTAAAGAAGCACCTACTCTTCTATTTTTAAAAGATTAATTAAATTAGGCGCGTAATTACGTTAAAAAGTAGTTCTAGTACGTTATATGCTTAGTATACTTTAAAGTATATTATAGATCTATGTAGCGCGTTATTAAGATAGTGTTGCGTTTTATTTAATAGCCTAAAGTGTAAGCTATATTCTAGCCTCTTTTAATTCTAATAGCTAAATAAGTTATTAAGACATTAAAGAAACTATTAGTTAATAGTATACTTTAGTGCGGGCTTGGCAGAGTAATTAGCTCGCTTGTGTAATTAGCTTGCTTATAACCTACGTTATATTATAGATAGTATTCTAATAAGCTTATATTTAAAATTTTATAATTTATTATAGTATAATAAAGAAGATACACAGATACGCACGGCTTTTTTCTGTTAGTAAAAAAGGTGATTAACTCGCTTGCCTAATTGACTCGCATGCCGGTTACGTTATATAATATTAAACTAGGTTTAGTAAAATTTAGCTAGATAATGGAAATAAGTTACTAAACGTCACCTACTATCAACATCTTAATAGCCTAGGTAGCCTCCTAGGTAGTACTACAGTAGTAAAACTGTAACTTTCTCCTTTAGTGGTTGATAGAGTTTCATTTTATAAAAGTACAGTACTATAATGATCTATAACGTAGGTGGACTAATGCTCTAGAGAACATCCACGTTAACCTTTATCATAACCCTCAATTTGCTACTTCCTGCATTTCTTACTTCTCATAATGTCCCTTGCGGTCCTCAGCGTAGACTGCGTGTCGCTGTATGCGCTATGCAGGGAGATAGAACGTTGAAACTTTGTAATACGCGTCGAAGGAAGTGCAGTACATCATCTACTGTGTATACGTCACATTGCCACCGCGGTGAGTGGGAGCTAAAAGCATACCACCCTCCAAAAGTATATTGGCGGAGGCGAATCCGCTCCGATAACCAGCCGTCCAATAGTGGGCCGACCCCTGCATTTTAACTCTGTAGGCTAGTGGGCCGACCCGTGCATCTAAACTCTAAACAGTAGCGGATGATCTAAATCTTGAACCAAGGACTTCACGCCCGCGGCCCGGCACAGGTTCAAAATATACTTTTTTCTGGATCCCAGAGAAATCACGTCAGTAGAACAAACTTTTAATTTCGGGGGAAAAAAATGCTAAATACGAGATGTACTTAGCATCCGGATACACCATCCGCCCATTCATATCAATCGCATTTTTATCCTCTCCTTCTCATCCAGTGTTTTTTGGATTGCAAAGGGAGATTAACTGGGTTTAAGGGTTGAGTCAATGTTGGAGATGGGGGGCGGTGTGTACTTGGCGACGGCCCCGATCAGTCCGAGCCCTTCCTTTCACCTGGGGGACACGTCGGAGCACAGCATATCGGGAGCTTAGCGTACTGACTACTGGTTGACGAATTGTATTTAACGGAGGAGATAGGCTCAATTTCTTCTTTATAGGAAAATACAGTTCAGTCGGACATCCTGATGTGCTGCCTCCCGACCGGCGACGTGTCCTCCCTCTGTAGGGTCTCAGATCCACAGTTTATGCGTTGTCAAGCATGATACGTGAGAACAACTCCCTAGAAGACTGCGTTGGCAAGATCTCCATATCACGCAGCTTGAAGCAAACTTGTGCGCTAGAGTAGCTACGAGGAGGTCCAAGTTTTAGTTAAAAGCTTTAGGAAACATCGTCAAACGTTCCATAACTACACAGAATTACTTTGCATCCTTCATTCTGAAGAGCCATACTGATTTATCGTGAAATGTCACTTCTAGAGAAAACCGACGGTTCGAAAGTTGACAGCAGGACGGCCGCGAAGGGCGCGGATGTGACTGTGAGGGAGAGGGTTAAAGGAGAATATCACCTTGAACATCACGACGAGGAAGTGGAACGTTTGAGAGCGCAACTTGAAGTTGATCTGGACACTATGGGAAAGCTCGCGTTTGCGCCAGTGGACTTTACGCGCTCTGGCCTGCACATCATAGACAGTGGAACAGCAGACGGTATGGCATACCGGCTTTGAGTGCCCGAAAAGATCCCAAGCCATTTGAGAGAAATTTGCTGACTTTTCCCACGCATTCAGGTCGATGGCTCGTGAATCTTCGCGAGCAACTTCACGGCAAGAACAACATCTACGTGGGAACAGATTCGGTCGAGAAGAACCTTGCTAAGCTCTCTTACCCCGACATTACGCTCGAGGTAGGCCGAATCGATACACCATGGCCAAAAGACTGGGTCGAGAGATTCGACTACGTCCATCAACGCCTTGTCCTACCCGGATGTGAGTTCATCCCTGTGGAAGAAGCAGTTAAAAACCTTGTGTCGCTTGTAAAGCCTGGTGGCTGGATCGAGCTCCTCGAGCATGACCACAACTGCCCCACTTCCGGAGGTCTCGATAGGGCAGATGCCATGGTGCGCGCGATCTTCACCCAGAATGGGTTTGGGTACGATTATCCGCTGCGCATGAAGGGTTGGCTTGAAGACGCTGGGATTGTAGATTTGAAGCAGGAGGTGATTGACGTACCTCTTGGTGCGCTGAATCCCAACCCGGAGATGGCCGAGAAGAGCACTTGGCAAGTCACTTCTGCAGTGAAGGGAGTTATGCCTATAGCACGAGGTCCGTGTTCAATCCTTTCTTTTCGTTCATTGTTGTGTCGCATATTTAACTTGAAGATGTTTAGGTTTACCCCTTGGTATTCCTCCCGAGGAACTGGAAGCTATTCCTGATTACACCAACCGGGAAATAAAGAGCAGGGGTGGTATCCAGAGAATGTATATCGTTTACGGGCGCAAGCCACTATGAACTCGATCTGTTAGCAGTTCTTCAAGATAGCCGATAATCTATCTACAGAAAGCGGGAAGTGTTATGCCATTTCGGGCACAATTGGAATAGAACTTGATGCCTACAACTGCAATTCTACATTACGTGATACGTTTAGATTCTATCCGCACTGTGCCTGAGCGCTCGACGTGCCTGCGAAGGTTATCTATCTTCTATGGATAGTGACGCCCTTGTAATATGGCGTAGCGTACTAAGTGCCTACACCGGAAGATGATAAGCATCAACACATTAGACCTCTCGCATACCTGTCCCATTTACTCCAAGAAAAAAATAGCATCCTCCTCGCCTCAGATACGCATGGAGGTCCATAAGTGAGATTCAAACATACCCTTTTCACTCCACTTTAATCGCACACCGTACCCCTATCCGCGATTGAAATAGAAGCTCCCCCTTCCCAGAAAAAACTAGTGTACCGGAGACATCCTGGCAGTCGTAAACCCCAAGCAATACTCTTCAATTCGTCTCGTAATCAAGGCTTGTACAGTAGCAAAGCAGCGGAAATGACGCCAAAGAGAGCAGATTCGTCACAGTGATACAGTAGAGTTTGTTAAGACAAGGGATTGAGTCGCATCAAAAAAGGCTCGTGGAGAAGGTGGTGGTTAGAAAAGCACCCAATTGGAGTATAACACACGCTTGCTCATTGTTTCGTAGTAATAAATTCAATATTCTACGAGGTGAGTACCAGTGGGTGGGTTTGGTAATCAAATACAATATATTGACCTCAATGCTACTTGGCTGGTTTAGCGTTTTCGAGAACCTTCGATTTGGGCAACTTCTCCCACGACTGAGCGGTATGCTCCGCTACCCATTCCCGCAATTGTCGGCCGTTGTCCTTGAAAGGCGTGTGGATAGCATGCCAAGCGAGGAAGACGTCGCCCTGATCACTGACTAGAATAAGCCCCGCCAGGCCCTTGGCACGCTTGATGGTGGCTAGCGCCTGATCGGGCGTCTGGCAGATTGGCCCGCCTACATTCAGAGACGTATTCACAGACACCTCTGCCCCGAGCCGCCGGCCCATTGCCTGTAGATACGCGTGAACGAGTGGATTGGTTTCGGGCTTGACGATCTGAATACGACAAGTTCCATCTTCGTGGACTACGGCCGGTATCTTTTTGAACGCCAACGGACGGGCTTGGGCCATCAAGACCATGTAGTGGTACGCATTGTAGTCGTCGGCGGAGGCGCCTTCGGAGAGCTTGAAGAACTGATCTGCATGCTCCCGCGTTACCATGGGCGCAAGAGGACGGATAGTTTCACGGAACTTGACGCGCTCGTTTAGGATTCGCTTGGTCTCGGAATTGCATGGGTTGGCGAGGATGGACCGCTGGCCGAGAGCGCGAGGACCCGTCTCCGCCGAACCTTGATACAAGCCGAGAATGCCATCTTGGGATACAATGTACGCCATCAGATCGGCCACAGCCCGACGGTCGGAATCCTTTTCCATGTTGCCAAGACGCCAAAAGTCAATCTCCGGATCCTTCTCCAGAGCGGGCTGGATGGCATCGCTTCCTGCAGGGACGCCGCACCAAGCGGCGTGCTGCAGACTGGGACCACAGGGCACCTCGGACCGCAAAGCGATGCTGTAGGCGGCACCTATCACGACACCAGCATCACCAGTGGTGGGAGGCACCCAGAGCTTCAAAAATGTGTCCCGACCGAGATTGCGCTTGTACCATTGTCGATCGAAGCGATCCAGTAGCTTCATGTTAGCCAGACCGTTGAGAGCGGTCCCGCCCGACATGACCAGTTGATCACTACCAGTTGTGCGGATCATGTGGTCGACGATATGGAAGAGGCAATCCTCAAATACAAGCTGCGTAGCAGCGGCAACATCGACACGATCGCGCGTGATTTCCGAGTGCTGGATCGAATCGACATCCAGGACGGCATCGGGATTCCACATACGTTCTCGCGTGATGGGCGGGCCGACAATAGCCTCCAACGCGGATGTGTAGGGCTTCAACTCACCTCCACTCGGCCAGTTGGCTATTTTTTGATTCAGATGAACCCGCCCCTCCGGACCAAAGTGAAATATCTCCCGCAGTCGGCGGTAATAGGGGTTGGTAAGCCGATCCTGGTCGCCCCAGGCAACTGCCCCCATATAGCGGCCCTCGCTGCTCAGCATAGTCCAGCCTCCCTGTGTTGAGCTTATGTAGGCGTAGAACAGACCGAGCGAGTCGCTCATGCTTTCGTTACAGTACACCTGGCTGATGCGTCCATTCTCCCCGTGATAGAGTGAGATGCTACCTCGATCGCCGGACCCATCCAGAACCGTGATCATGGTCGGCCCAGCGTTCTTTGCAAACGGCGAGGCAGCATAGGCGAATGATGCATGATTCTCGTGATGCTCAGGCATGAGCAACGGTATGTCGGCATCGAGGCCGAGCTGCTGGCGGAGCCGCGCAGGGGCACTGAGGGCTTCTCGACTTCGCACCACGACGTCCCAATAATTTGTAGCCCCGGGCCGCAGTAATGTAGTACTAGCAGGAAGATTCTCCGCGAAAACTCGTGCCAAGGTAGCTTCCAACGTGCCATAGTCCCAGCTTGTCGCCCAAGCTGCGACTTGAGTAGGGTGAACTCCCAGGGAGTTTAGGCGGCGATGTAGCTCGTTGATAGATTGTTCCGGATAATCCTGATAATGCTTGACAGCCGTAAATCGCTCTTCCTCGTCGTTTGACAGCAACCGGACTCCACCCGACTGCGAGACCTGCACTAGTGAGGCACCGGCGTTGTGTCCGGATACACCCAAGCCAACGACATAGCATGTCTCACCCGAACGCACTCGCTGCCGGAGGCCATCGCAAACCTTGGCCCCGGTTGCAGAATTGACAGAGAACATTCCACTCTTCGCGTATCGGCGAGCCGCAAGAGGTTTCCAGAGCTGGCCAGCCAAACGGCCTAGGACGGGGTTGCGGGGACCCGCCATACTAAGTCGCTGCTTGCAGGTTTGTAGGATATATAAAGAATAACCCCTTTATGGAAGAGGCTGCCAAAACAGACAGATCTAGAGGCAAGATGGTTACAGAGAAAGTAGGTGTATCAAGACAATTTCTGTAGACTAGGTCAAGCTTATAAACCACAGGACTCAGTTACCATAGCAGTGCCCAGGAAACATTGAAGTTATTTTAAAGTTTTAGGGGCATTGGAGAAAACTTACTATCACACCGCTTCCCTGAGATATATGCTAGAGAAGACTTAACAAAGACTCTTTTTATGAAGGCAGAACGGGCGCACAGGGTTAGGAAATTTCGAGAAGACATTTTTCGTCTCTACAGCCTATATTGTTGAGGAGAAGCGTGTAAAACCAAAATAAAACGCTGTTTTTTTAAGAAGAATATACGGGAGCCTGCCTGCGTTGAAATGTCACTTTCTGCGTTGGATTCGGCACCGACAATCCTTCCATAGTAAAGCGAGGCGGCTCCCCATCCGTACGATTCCACGAGATGTCAAAATCGACCACCATTCGACTAAGGATGATCTTGATGATACGGATGCTTATAAAACGGCCAGGACAGGCGTGATTTCCGTAGCCAAATCTAGTAGATGAATTAGCTGTGTGTTTTTATCTTACGAATCATTTGGTTAGGGAAAACAACGCACGTCATGTTGCTATAGCTCGCATGCGAAGCACTCCACCGATTCACGCCATCCTCCTGCCTGACGTCGGCCTTTCCGAGTTCCATAAAGCGAAAGCCGTCAAACTTTTCTGGATCCACAATGAAGTCGGGATCCATCTGTGCGCCTCGGCAGCAAAGGCAATGCGCGTTCCCACGGGCACTGTAAGGCCATCGTGAAAAGTAAATGGGTAATTCTTGACTACGCGAGTAGCATTCACTAGCACGTGTGAGCGCCGTCTTTGGCAAACGGGGGAAGTGCTACCTACGGACAAAGGAGGGATGGAAGCGGTGCACCTCCCTGATGAAGCTGTCCATCAAGGGCAGCTCGTTGAGGATCTGCTCGGTCCAGCCGTTTCTCTTGACCGTCTCCTCGGCTTCGCTTCGCAGGGCCGCTAGGTACGAGGGCTCAGCCAGCATCTTGAATAGCGCCGCTGTGACGCTGATGGCGGGGGACTGGCCGGACGACACGAGATGCAAGATCTCATGCGATAATACATGTACAGGCGATTGATCGGCGTTTTCATCGAGAGGGAGCTCGGGAATGAGGTCGAGCAGCGTTTGGATCGCGTCGTACTCACCATCGCCGTGCTTCGACACGGCCTGCTCGTGCTCCTGCATCCGCTTTGCCATGGCCGGCATGATCATCTCGATGACACGCTGCTGGCGGAATTTGAGGTGGTACTTCCACAGCGGCCATGCGACGATGTCGCGGAGGAAGGGCGGGAACGGCAGCCACAGCATGATGAAACCAGTCAAGAAGTTGCCGCCAAAATAGTCGTTTGCACCGTTCAAGAAGGCTTGGTCATGTGAGAGCTGCGTGCCGGCGAGGACGCGTGCCATGATTCGCAGGCTGATGGACGTGAGCACCTCCAAAGCCACGACTTCCTTGGGCGCCGCGTGGTCTCCCAGCTCGAGCTTCATGGCAAAGTCGCACTCTTCGAGCATGCCGTAGGATAGCTTAGCTATGTACCAGGGGGATTCAGCCTCAAGGGCTACGGTCTGTATAGCACTGGAGATTTAGTGGTACTCACGCAGTCGTGGATTGATGCCCTTTATGACTGACGTCTGCATCCGCGTGGACTTGAACAGGCTACCGATCCAGTTGTACATGAAAAAGACATCGCTAATGGTATCCACAAAGATGAGATCCTCCTTGGCTGCGCGCCGCACATCTGGAAGATACTTGGGCGATAGGACGAGATAGTCGCGGGCCCAGTATCTGACGAAGAATGGCTTGCCCGTCACTTTGGTAATCTATGCTTCAAAGTCAGCGTCATAACTCCAAAACCCCATGCTCAACATCACCAATGTGCAGCACGCTCCTTTCCCCTCTGTTTAAACATACCGATTTGTAGCCCTCCCTCACTGCCAGTGAAACAGAGTTTCTGTTCCACTTTCTTTTCACCAACGCATGGGCTCTCATGGGCTGGGATAGCAGGTACCATACCACTAAACTAACAACCGCAACTCCGTAGAAGCCGTTGATTTGATGCATGTTGCATGAAGAATTCGGTGAAACTTGTTGGATGTGGAGATTATCGCAGTAACTTGGTGATGAATGTTGAAGCTATGCGTAGGTGAGAAGATACTTAGAAGAGAAGTTGCTGCGTTGACCGAGCCTTTCGGCTGACTAGGTTATATATTCATCCATTATGACATACGGCGCCCCACGCCCTATTATTATTTCACAAAAGAATATTAGTGAAATCGACGCCTCTCTGCCGCAGCCGAACTCGCCACGTAGGTTACATTGTTGTAAGACCTAAGTATGCACGAAAATGTAAATGTACGCTGATGCCAAGTTTCTCTAATGTCCATCGTCAGACGTCTTGACACCTTTTGCCTGTACCGGCATAGCTTCTCAACTTAGCGGCGCAGCTTCTCGACGTTGGAGCGTAGTACCCCACCCCGCTGAATATATATAAAATAATGATGCGTTCGTTTGTATCTTTGTTCTGGCCTCATTCCAACTTGTCCGCTGCGCCATGTCCGGTCCCACTCCCCAAACATACGATGTCCTGATCGTTGGCGGAGGAGGCGCAGGTAGCTCTGCTGCTCAAACTCTGGTTCGCCAACGCCATACCGTCAAGGTATTTGACACGCAAAAGTACCGCTTCGACCCTTCCTATATCCTCCATGGTTTGACAGCCGCCGACGGCCTGAGCCCCAAGGAATACATCTCTAAGATCCACTCGGAACTGAGCGACTACGTCGACTATAGCGTGTCCAGTGTCGAGATCGTCAAAATTGAGAAGGTCGACACCCTCTTCCAGGCCACCGACAAGGCTGGAAAGACGTACCTGGGCCGAAAGGTCATCTTAGCACAGGGAGTCTCGCACATCTTTCCTGCCCTTGAGGGGTACGAGGCTGCCTGGGGCAAGGGCATGTGAGTACTACTGTTTACTGCCCACCTACCTGTCTTGTGTACTCATATGGCGACCAGATTTCACAACCTCTTCTCCCAAGGCTACTATGCTAACCCCGTGACTGGCCACGCCGGTGTGCTCGGCATGGACTTGATGACCATGCCCCAGTTCACCCTCCACCTGTGCCACTTGTCCAACCAGCTTGCAAGCGCAGTCACCATCTACACGAACGGCAACACAAATCTCACCGCCCAGCTCGAGCCGTCGCTCGTCAACAAGCCATGGAAGACGGACAACCGCAAGATCAAGAACGTCGCACTCAAGACGGCCGGTCAGCCCCCCATGGTCATCACGTTTGAGGACGGCACGACTGTCACCGAGGATTTCATCGGCCACGCTCCGATCTCGAAGCTGAACGGTGCCGACTTTGCGCAGCAGCTCGGCCTCGAGATCAATCAGGCAGGCGACTATGCGATCTTCGGCCCGTTCCAGGAGACATCGGTCAAGGGCGTCTATGCCGCCGGCGACAATATGACCATGTTCAAGGCGCTGCCTAATGCAGTGGCTAGCGGCGCCCAAGCTGCCGCCGGAGTGGCTGTGGCACTGCAGGAGGAGAAATGGGGATTGCCCCCAGTCTTTGGTTAGCGAGTCTTTGTCGAACGTCTGGTGGTAGGTATTATTAAGATAAAACGCCAGCCTTCTAGTTAGTAGATTGAATTCGTAGTTTAAGTGCATTTGGGCCCGATTGAATGCTAACATGTTATGACATAATGATGCAAGCCATTCGTCCTACATACCTAAAACTATGAATAAACTCAGTCTGCTGTAAAGCGAAGCCTCGAGTTACCTGACGTACACATATATGGTATTGGATTGGTTCGTCCATGAACAAATCTTGAGCCTCGAAAGTGCCATGCTTTCAAACGTCCTCTGATACTCTCTGGCGCGCGTCGGCGACGATTTCGGGTAGTTCCAGAATAATGCAGTCCATCGAAGGAAATTGCGAACAATGTCGACCAAGGTTTTGGCAGACGCCTAGTCGTAGGCGGACAGAAGCCGTTCGCCGGTGTTTCTGAAGCCTCGGCGTTCTTGCATGTAGCTCAAGGTGCTGGCAAATGCCTTTTTCCTTTGTTTGTTGGACTTTATGCCTTTAAGGTACGGTTCCTCGCTGCCCTTTGCCTGATTTAGCCCCTATAATGGTGAGACGCAGGTGATACGAGTGAGGATTTGGCAACTTACCAGTGATTTAGTTCTCCAGGGACAGGCCACTTGTCTATGGCGTCCAACAGATGAGGGGTGGGTAGACTGCCATACTTCATCAAAGCGATGTGAGCCCGGTCTCGTAGATACGAATGACAAACTAATTATGTCGATGTCGCCGTGTGGAAAAAGGTGTCTTTTTGATCTCTTTCAAGATTTGCTTTTAACCTGTCGCATTGATTGTGAAAGAGTATCTTTGGGAAGGCTGGTTTTTCGTGCCTGCTCCGCGAAAGAGACTTCCTTCTTTCTGTAGATCTTCTTCGCAATATCATAGCGAGGAATGGATTTAATACCAATTAAGGCTGTGTGCCCATGAATTTGTCAGACTTGGCACGGCGCTAAGGATAGCTATCTGTGTGAAAATGAGCTGCTAGTCTGCCAATGAGCATATATTGATTGGTAACTAAGGAGCTATCTTACAAAATCAATACGAGTTTAAATACATGAGAAGTCGGTGTAATATTACTCCGTGTAAGCTCCTTTACCACGTGTAGCTAGCTCTTCAGAGCTAAGAAACCCTTGTGTGTGAAAGTGAAGCTCTCTTTCAACAATCTGACAATTACCCGTGGCGGTGAGCCTTTTGCGAGTTGTGTGGCGCAGCATTTCAACATCCACAAGGGTGGGCAGGGAGGCCTCAATAACAATTTTTATCAAAGGATAACGATGGAATTCCGATAGCAGCATGGTATCTATCAATTTCCAACGTATGTTCTTAGATCATGGCAGCAAACTGCGAAATCCTTGAGGTTGCCCTTAGTCAGTCGTTCCTTGGACAGCGCTCTTGTTGCTCCTCTGACTAGCTAGTTATTTCTAGGGCTACATCGATCCAATATTCTTTACGCCGCAGCTAAATAGCGTGTGCTTATGCAACACGCGCACCTTAGTAGGTACTACGCCACCGCTTCGACAAAGTATGCCATGGCCGCTCAAATTGTGACCCCAACCCGCTCCTTAATGTCAATGAACTTCATCCCCACTTTCATCTGCCTCCGGCGCCGATTCCTTTTCTTCTCCACTCCCAATTTTCCCACTTCTTTGTGTTTTCGTCCTTCACGGCTATCCAGCATCCACCCGAGCCCCCCTCGTTCACACACTGCATCTCTCGCAAACAATGTCCGCACCCTTCTTTCCAAAACAGGCTTTCAATTTCGACGGCGCTCTGCTCGAAGAGCTTCAAGGCGATGTCAGCGAAGCCGTGGCTCGGGAAGCTATCAAGCTCGTCACCATCGCACCTGGTGCTTTGATCCACGACAACGGTTGCGGCTATGGCGCTGTCACGGCCGAGATCATTGCCACAAGCCCCCCATCCGATATCAAGATCTTCGCCACGGACAAAAACGAAGGCTATCTGGGGGCGTTGAGGAGCAAGATAGCCGCAAACCCGTCGTGGCCGTCTGTGACGGCCGAAGTCGTCGACGCAAACAAGCTGACCTATCCCGACGATTACTTTGACCTGTCCTTCACCGACTTTGTCCTTCTCGGTCTCGACGATGAAGTTGGTGCGGCACGTCACATCCTTCGCACTGTGAAGCCCGGTGGCATAGCAGTAGTTGGGTTTTGGAAAGAGAAGACGTGGCAAGACGACCTACGCAAAATCCATCACGTCGTCCGCGGGAATGATACCCCTCTTCCTCCGTACCTGTCTATCATCGACTATACTCCTGAAGGCTTCAGGGATGTTCTGGAAAAGGCCGGCTGGAAGAATGTGGAGTACGTAGACAGGGATGTGTGGGTCAAGATAAAAGATATAAGGAGGTGGGCCACCATCGCCTGGACATTTCTGTCCACCCCCGTTGGTGGCTGGAAACAAGAGGACGAGGACAAATGGGACGAGATCATAGATCTTCTGGTGCAGGAGCTTATAAAGGGTGATACATATGTCGAAGAACGCGGCATTCATAAGCTTCGGATGACTGCTACTATTGCTGTCGTGAGAAAGTAAATATGTACATTGACCTAAATGATTGCAACTACAACAAGCAAGCTAATGGCATGCGCCGAGCAAAGGCCAAATGATGCAGTCGCCCCCATCGTTTGAGCCATGGGTCCCGTTCTCATGAATAAACATTTGAACTCATTTTTAGCTTAGTATTCATGAAGGACGGTGTCATAGTAAGAAACAGCTACTTGTTTACTAATTACACGTGATATCGGAAGGAGTATACACCCTGCTCACGCTACCTTACTCTCCTTTCGCTGCATTTCTACCTTTCTCTTCTCCATCTCCCCACTTAAACACCAACACCGGCCCCAAAACTACATGCCCAAGAAATACAACCATCACCATCCCTCCCCTTTAATTCTGTTCGCTGAGTGTTGCAAGAGGACCAGCTAATCTGCTATATTGATATAAAAAGTTGTGGCACAGCACTATCAAGACTCACCAAAAGGTGGCACAGCATCACGAAGAGCACTGGTCGACGAACTAGGTTCCGAGGCACTTCAGAGCTGGTCCTACATATATAGCTTCCTACTATACTACCCCCCCCCCCCCAAATAGTATAGTTCTAACATGGCCTAATCACGTGATCGGAGTGGATCAACCTCTCTCCGGGCCAACCTTTACTAGTGGTCCTACCCGGTACGCAGCTCCTCACTAAAGTTATCTTACTGTATAAGGTATCCACCCGTTCATCTCATACATATGTATGTCTATTATGATTGTCACGTGATGCCCTTATAGCTGTCGGATCAAAAGACGACTGGGCCCAATCTACTGATTGATTCTTGTATTAGGCATCAATATATGTACTGACAATAGTTTCCGTCAAAAATAAGGGGTGGGTGCTGACCCCGACGAGTGGGGCACGAGCCTTGCCTAACTCTAACATTCTCAGCCTCAAGCCGTAAAAATTCTCTTAGATGGCCAGCCTTGTGGACACAATAACTCTCTCAAGACTAGACGAGATGCAAAATGCCGCAGCAGGTGCCCAGTATGTTCGACCACAATTCCGCATCAACTGCGATAAGCGGCGCTGGCTTGAGCGTGTTATACCAACCCGACTTTGAGCCCATCGCCGAGTGAGTATGCGCATCAATATAGGACGTTGCTGCTATTAACAATCCTGCTAGTATGATCTTCGTCCATGGGCCTCAAGGACATCCCAAAAGAACTTGGACTAAGCGTATTAGTAGCTGTAATTCCCCGTGCCCGGCACATCCCTCCAAGACCCGCGTGGAACAAAAGACACGGTCGCGCCTGCGATTCTGAGAATGCGACCATCGGATAGCGAGCGAAGACTTGAGCCTGACCTCGTCCTACAGCAGCCTCACAATAGGCGACTGCCCTGCGAATGGGTCCCAAAATCATCTGAATGAGGTCTTCTGGGCCTAGCATATCCTGCCCAGCGATTTACCAGACGTCCGCATTTTGACACGGGGAAAATCTCTTACGAGACACTGGTGATCATACCCGATAATCCCGCAGATAAAACGCTGCAAGACCGATTCGGTATGACGGCTGCCAATCACGCTGAAGCAACTGCGCGGGAACAGTATATTATTGAGCTCTCAGATCCGAATGACCTGACATAGTAATTCAAGGAACCCGATATGAGTACCAGGCTAGAATTGCAGTTGATTTTCGATTGAAGCTAGGGCTTGCTTCTGGGATGGGCTGAGGCACTGAATTGCGACCATGGACTTGGGAGCAACCTTTCTTGGTCACAATGAGCAAATGATGGAAAGCTTGACCGCCGGACTGAAGAAGTCTGGGTTAGGAATGAGATCGAAAAAAGACAAACATGCCTGAAGGTCATACTCATCGAGAGGCTTTGTCAAGGCGAGCGAAACGACGGTATCAAGGAGAGAGTCTGGATGGGAGGAGTTAGATATGATGACAGGTGCCCGATAGTGAGACTCGCGATGGGACAAAACAACCTCTGAAGGTGGTTTCGGCGGGAATAACGAAAGGTGGTGTCAGCGGGAATAATATACCCAATGGGGAAAGCGATGGGCATGTCTCGCTCACAGGATGCGCCAGGTTGGGGTTTCATGAAGAGAGGTTAGCTTACAATAACGCTGATAATAGTGGCGCCCTGCATATTTCACCATAAGTGGTCTAGAAATGCTCACCAATTCTTGCACTTTCATTGCGCAATTACCAATCTTCTAATTATCATCAAACATCGGCGTCGGTGTTAGCATTAACATGGGCGTTTAATATTAGTATCAGCGTCAGCATCAACATCAGCATCAGCATCATAGCCAGAGCATGAGCCTTGGCCTTAGCCTTAGCATGAGTATAAGCATTAACATCAGCATCTTATATGGACCACGAGCCGGGGTTTATAGAGGTGATTTACCATATTTGACGCCTGTCTTGCCTTGCGAATCGCACATGACTGTGTACACGAGCTTGGGTTGTGACATATCTTATTGTTATAGTAGGACCTATGAATGGGCATGGAAGCGTTATAAGCCGTCCTTACGTAAGGGGGTAGAGATTCTCGCGAGGAAGTCTTTATTTTAATGTTCGTGAGACAAATTGTGAGTGCTCCTGGTTAGCACTATTGATAGTTGAAGGGTTGCTTACGCGTTGTCTATATTCAAGAGGAAGGTGCAAGCCTGAATGATTATGCTGGAATTGGGCTGACTTGGTGGAGAACAACCTGAACAGATGGCTGTGCAATTCTTCTAGAATATGGCAGGCCACTAAGATCGTGCCATTGTGCTCAAGGTGTAAAACATGTCCAAAAAAAGATAATGGTAGTATTGGGGCGAAGCTGGTAAAGGTTTAAAGTAGATTCTGCACACAGACATATTAGCAAAAGGATGACTAGGACAGGCCCTCTCCTAGCTTTATTCTGACGGTAAGCTGACAATTATAACATAAGAAAAAATTCATTTGCACATCATACTAAGGTTATAGAAATGCTCAGGTATAAAACCTCCAAGAGATACTCCATCAGCCTGCCGTTTTCATCACGTCACTCTCATATACTTTTCCTTTCGAACCCATCTTCTTAAACTCAACCCGGTCACCTATTTACAAACCGGTCAGTGAAATTCCTCACTCCCGTGATATTCAAACAATAGATATATCTGATAATCCCAAAGGCATTTCACTAGAACCGACGCGATGCAACACCCTTTCAAACTCGCTCTCGTATCGGCGCTCTTCGCCATGAGCTCTGTCGCTCAACTCGACGTCTCTCTCTTTGGATGTACCGACTGCAAGTGCAGCGGCGCCGACGGCGGGCGATTCGAAGACGGCGGAAGCATTATTGGCCAGTGCCAGAACATCAATGTCGGATTTGGCCCGGTCGCGGTTGGCCTCTCTGGCGGTAGCAGTGCGCACTGCACCATGTTTGCAACGGGTGACTGCTCGGGCGTTGAGGAAAATGTCGGCATCCACAGTGGCCAGAGTTTCGGCTGCACTGGAACTAAGATTGGGGTTTTTGGATCTTTCAAGTGTTTCACACGCTAGGTCGTATTGAGAACATGACTTGGGATTAATAGCCGTCTTTCTTGCAGTCTCTGGTTGATGGCTAGCGATGGCGGTTGGACTTGATGTACACGGTCTGGGAAGCGATTTTCAACTTCAGTCATTCCTTATTCTTCAACTTCAGTCGTTCCTTATTCTATTCTTCGACTTTAGTCTTAAATCACCCTGTTCCTCAAACTTATCTCTCTTGGCTCTATTCTGCTTAAACCCATTTGTTCTAGGTAGAATTCTTCTATCAAAAATCTAAACTCTTTGTTCCAAGATTATGTGGTTTGAAGATACTCTCGCCATGCCAATTGGAGAAAGGGTGGTGAATATATCGTCCGAAAATCAAGTAATATCAATGCTGGCGGAGCCTGTTCTAAATAATGACCTGCTTACCGATTTCTTCAAAAAGTCGGGCGGGGAGAAGCCCCACCATTGTCCAGTGGAGATACTACTCACCTAGAAAACAATAAAATGTGTCTACAATAACTGTGTGCGAGTTACGTCGGGTGTGAGGAAGCTTATAATAACCACCGGCTTAAGGTGTATAGTATCAATTCCCGGCATAGGGTTAAAGAAGGCTACTAGCCGTCTTGAATGTATTTGTGACGATGGTCATCTATAACTCGAGTTTTAGCCTAAGGATCTAGAGTGACAACCGTCGCCATTTGCTGCCGCAATGCTGCTACCCATTATCGCTCCGCACGGGTAACTATACGATAGATTGCGAAGACATACCGATCCCTGCGTTGAAGCGGATAATTTTTTCTAAGCTAGGAATGGATGCATTCAAATATCGTCAGCTGCGCTGCCACCATTTCGACATCAGGATTATCGCAGACCCCAAATTCTACCCAAGATGAAGTTCGCAGTGTCCCTTGCACTCTTGTCGCTCTGTAACTATTCACCCCAATGCGCCAACATTCGCACTTATACTCACCATCGCAGTCGCACCATCAACGCTCTCCACTCCCGTGCCTGATAATGTCTCCCGCCAAGCCCAGGTCCCTCTGCGCATCTTGCCGCTCGGCGACTCAATTACGTACGGCTACATGATGGGCCAATCGACCAACGGCTACCGCGAAGAACTCCGCTCGCGCCTCGTCGCCGCCGGCCAAACTGTAGATTTTGTCGGCACGCTAAAGTCAGGCAGCATGGCCGACAAAGATAACGAGGGTCATTCCGGGTGGGTGATCAGCCAGGTGCGCGGTGTTATCCAACCCGCCATCGCGCTGAAGCCCAACGTCGTGCTCATCCACCTCGCAACCAACGACCTGAACCGTGGCAACAATCCTCCGGAGCCTGATGCGCAGGCACCAACTCGACTTGGGCAATTGGTCGACGATATCCTGGCGAAGCTACCCGATGCAGCGATTTTTGTTGCTAAGATTGTGGGCACTACCAATTCGGGACTGCAGCAAAAGTTTAATACGTATAATGCCGCAATACCCACTGTTGTGAAAGAGAGGACCGACAAAGGATTTAAATTGTTTGTCGTTGACCAGAGCGTGGTAAAAGGAAGCGAGTTGAGCGATTATCTGCATCCGTGAGTACAAGTTCTGCCGGGTCGGGAAAGTGCTAATTAGTTGAAGCAATGCTGCGGGATACAAGCATATGGGTGATATCTGGGCGGATGCCGTGTTGAATAATACAGCCTCGTTCAAACCACCCCCTTCTTAATGGATGCCTAGTATCTCCCAACGATATTTAGTTTTTTACCAATGGGAAGAATATTTGCAAAATTGTAGAGTAGCTCGTGATTTATTATCGAACCGAGTATTTTTTGACTAATTAGGATCAGCGATAGTAGCAAGCTACAAAGACCTCCAGAGAAGTAGAGCTGCCTGTGCTGCATGGGCATAATAGTGGCCGACAAGATGAAGAAGGCAGGGTATCCCTAATAATATTCTCCTGTTCTTCTTCTTGGCTGAGATTGTTTGCTTCCTCGTAATCATTTCGATGATCCTTGTAAAAAACAGCGTGGATTGTCCAGAAGGCCACTGCTACGGTAGCAAGCAGCTGAATGCACAAAACTATGCCCCATGAAGTGAAAGCTGATCCACGAGGCGTCGAAGGCATGATTTTGAAATCGCGCAAGCAACTTGCGAGGGTGCACCAGTCGTAGTCGGGTAGCCCAACATATTGGGGATGATCTAGGCCTTTAGGATACGACATCATATTCAGCTAACGATGTTCTTGGTTGATTCCAATCGTGCCGCCATCACTCAAGGTCAAGGTCATGACCAATGTGCAGTTCGCGGGCTTTGGGGTGCTACCAACGCATTCAGCGAAGCGCGTGTTTTTGTACAAGGTGTAGTTGGCGCTATCTGGTTCAAATGTGTTTGAGCCTGCTCTGATAATCGAGATGGTCATGTAGACTCCAAAGACTGCAAAGGTAATAGTTGTGCCGAACAGCAACCCTTACCGATAATATTGTTTGTTGAAAACATATTAGGAGAATGATGATGGAGAAAGAAATGATTGGTTCAGTGATGGAGCAGTACTGCGGAAGGTGGTGTATACAAGGGATCATGTGATTAGCACGTGATATGGGCATTCACCTTTGAACAAATCTACTACAAATTAATGTATCGGTCATCGACACCCTACGTAGGATTTTCAAGCCAGTCTAAGCGGCTAAGAGGCCTGTGAGGGAAGATATTTTGACGGCCTGTTTAGTTCTGGAATGGTATGACGCAGTTTGGGCATACATGGGGTTCAATATCATTTACTTCGCTATATAAAATTCAAATCAGGCTTAGGGTCTAGTATCAAAGTACGCAGTTCCTTTTTGTAATGCAAGTGGCCCGCCTTTTTCTTTTTCCTTGTATTAGCTCTCCGTCTGATCTGGGTAAAGATGCCCAGTAGAAGTCTCGTTAACGCAAAAATCTGGAAAACAACAACTAACCACCCACATCGCTGAGTACGTGATGGTTTCCTCCGACGGGACAGGAATTTTTGTCGGCTACACGCACAGTCTCTGTATCCTTATCTTGGGGATAATTCCACCAATTAGCCTCATTTCGCGGTTTTCAATGGTTTGCAGTGACGCGGCTTGAACGGTTCTTAGGTTCTTAGGGCGGATAAATTTCCACTTCCGGTCTTTCCGAGCAGGACAAATATGCACAGCAATAAATTCGTTCTATAATAAGTTTTGCGCAGTTCCTTTACTGGAGGTGCGTCAGCACACCTACTATATCTCTATTTCAACCGTACGAAGATCTTCGATGCGGAGACGAAAAGCGATGTTGGATACATTTAGTGTCGCGACGAAAAAGTCTAGAATGACATGTATAAATATCATTGCTGCAAAGAGTATTTTGGTCGAAGCGCTGGCTCGAAGTAAAAAATGCCCACTATGACGCAACTACTCTGGTTTGCTATTAACGCGCTTCTGAGTTTGACGAGTGCACGTGAGTATAGTGTACTACCGCGCGTAACAACTTCACTGACAATAAAAAGAGATGACCACCAGTTTTTCTGCTTCTCCAACTGCAGGCGAACCTCCTACGACACCGCCACCAACGCATTCTCCGATACCCTCCCTCAGCCTCCCTCCTCTGCCGCCAACATTTTCTGACGTTTCATCGGCCGTTGACTGCTGGAATTCACACATAACCTATTCTTTCTCCAGCACCTTCCTCTCCGAATTGTATCGGCAAGGCCACGTCTGGTCAACCACCTCGTTCACGTCCCCGATTACCGAGACCAGTACCTACGGCTATTCACTTGAAAGATGCTCGACCATCTATGCGGGACTAACCACACTCTGTGATGGGTACCCTCGCGCTAATGACTGTAGCACAACATGCTCCTCAACCGGATACACGTCCTGGACTAAAGAATTCACTCTCTCCACAAGCGGCCGTTGGCTTACACCCACTTGGTCGACAGAACTCACACCGACTCTCGTACCAACGTGTACAGAAGCGAAAGATTTTAGTCCGGAATGTAGTCGACTTGTAGAAGGGTATTCCTGGCTCAGCTCCCAGATCGTGAAAATCACTGCAACCGCAACCGCAACCGAAACCTCGACTGCATGGGTGAACGAGCCCCATTGCGTAGTATCTATTCCACCAACAGTCACTGCAATGCCTCCTGCAAAGCAACGCTGTTCACTCAAAGCAGATTCTTACGAAGCGTACTACTGGCCCACGGCAACGGCCACCAACACCAACGCATTCTGCAGTCCAAATGCCACGGCCCCCACAGCAACGCCAACTATCCCTGGTCGCCCAAACACAGCGGTAGTATCTGGCTTGACACTTACAAGTCCCTCCCTGTACCATATCCTGCATAACGCCACAGTATTCACGTATATTGGCCAAAAGTCCACCGCTGCCTGGGGCATAGGGGACCCAATATATGGCATTTCAAGCGTACTCCCTACACTCACATATTCGCAACCCCCATCACCCATTTTGTCGATGTCAACGGAATGCCACAAGCCGTCGCCTCACGGCGCAACCCGCTGCACCCTGTCCTACAATCCCGACTTTCTCATCCAGGATTTGTTCACGGTGAACGCGAAGGCATACTACGGTGATGAACTACCAACGCCGACTATGGCTACCATATGTCAAACAAGCTATTCACCTACCATCGGGATGCCATTAGGTGAGATAGCAAAGCAGAACGAGGTGGGCGAGGATTGCGAATGGACGTTTTCGCATTCAGGGAGAACAACCGTCTTAGACCGGGATATGTACAGCGTCTCGGAATTTACTGCGAGTGACTATCATGCTATTACAGCAGGCGCTGGTGAAGGGCCAAGTACACGAACTGCGCAACCGGGAAGTGGAACGACTTCGACAGGTGGCTCTGCACCGACTGGGGTGGTTTGACTATGCAGGAAGAAGGAAAAGGGGCTACACAGTTAATGTGCCTGTACGAGCGGTATGAGCGAGCGTTGTAATTTGCAATGGATGTCGAACTAGCAGAGTAACTTGAAACTGAAAACACTTGAGACGGTCATGTTGAAATAAATATCGTAGTTCGGAAGTGTAATACCAGATACTCTCCGAAAATTCGCTGTAGCCGAAAATTTGTATGAGAAGCATTGAATGGGTAGCCCGTGTATGAATAGGCCACATACCTGTTCAATGCCATGTGGAGAAGGTTACCTTAATCTGAATGCAAAGATACCTAGTGAGAAATAGACAGAATTAGGTGCAGCTAGATCTATAGTGAAAACAGGTACGGGTGTCGGTGAGCAGATTGATGGGCTGTGCCGGGCGTGATGATTCAAATAGAGGGATCGAATGCTCAGTGTTTCGCAAAAGTATCATGCGCCGCTCCGCTTTATGACAATAAATTATTCTGACACTTGTAGGCGTCGAATACCTCTGACTAACATACGGAAAATGAAAAGGAATTTTGGGAGGTGGGCCACCTGCATTACAAAAACAAATATGATTACAATACATGTACATTTGCGAAAGTATGTCTGTCACCCGCTTGTGGTTCCTGTTTTTACATGGCCCCTGCCGTCGCAGGACTCATGTTCAATCGCTTCCAGGGTAAAAAAATTGACGCGATCGTTCCCAGTGCGCCCGCTGCAATGATCAAAATGTATTGCTCGTTGATGGTCTTCGCAATACCTTCCACGATGCTTCCATGGACATCGCTCGATAGCTCTTGGAGCACAACTGATCGATAACCAGACAACGCATCCTGCATGTCCATGCGAGAATACCCAAGCTCTCCCAATACATCCGACACACGGCGCAGACCAACATTTTGAAAGATGGCCGACGCAATGGTAAGCGCAATGACACTTGATCCTATCTGGGCGGTATTAATGAACCCAATAGCATCCGAGACGCGGTCAGGGGCCACTAGTGTCGCTGCGACTGAGTATGCTACTTGCTGTCCAAGTCCAGCGCCGATGCCAAGAGGCACGGAGAAGCCGTATACGTAGCTTACGGGTGAGCCGGTATCGAGGATCCCATAAAAAAGCCCGCTTCCAAGGACAGCGCAAATGCTAGCCACCAAGAACCACGGTGCTGCATACGGCAGGCGGAGGAACATGGCGCCTTGGAACATCGATGCTGCCATTGCTATGATGACGTACGGGATAAGACGAACAGCCGCCTGGATGCCACCCTCTCCGTGGACAAATTGGAAATAGAGGGGGATGTCTCAGCTGAGTTAGTTTCGGCTTGAAACCCATGATTTGAGCAAGACTTACAATAAATTGGAACAAATAGAGTAGTGGATGCGCATGACTGGCAGATATAAAGAAGGACCAAATTTTTGTTCCGAAGGAAGTCTCCAGGGAAGAGTCTATTTGCCGTGGTAGTCAAAAAAGCAAAATATTGGCTAGCAACAAAGGCAAGTGCAACAACAGCCATAATGACGAGCATCGTGATGGTTCGACCATCATTCCACACCCATTGCACACCCGCCAAAGTGAAAGCCATAACAAACAGGGTATACATTGCCGCATTCAGTGTGATACCAATAAAGTCCATTTTTAGAAGTTTTTGCATAAAAGGAACGTCTGGCTGCAGGCTCACAGGCTTCAAGGCAAAAATGAGGGCAGGGGCAAAAGCACCGAAAAATACCAGGTTGATATAAAACGCCTGGAGCTAATCAGCTGAAGATGAGCAGGCAAGCCTTTGTAATACATACCCATCGCCATGTTGCTGAACTGTCAGCAAAAGAACCACCAATGATGGGTCCAAGAACGCATCCAGTGCCAAAAGCCACACCATTTATACTCAGATACACTGGCCTTTCGCGCAAGCTCGTATTGACGGTGACCAAATTTAGCACACTCGACGAAATCAGTGAGATTGTCAAAAAAAAAAAAAAAAAAAAAAAAAAAAAAAACGATGCTGCACTTACCCGAGATACATGCCCGCTCCACCAAAGCCTGCCCAAACCCGACCGACAATGAGTGCATTCATATTCTACATTTCATTAGTTTCCAAATAGAGTTTCGGTGCATGTAATACTCACAGGTGCAGCTCCACAAAGAGCACTGCCCGCCGTGAACATGACAAAGCTCGCCGTGTATAGCCATTTGATATCGAAAACACCGTATGCCTTCCCGCTACAAGAATCAACCTCAGTTAACCTAACTCTTGAAACAAATTCTTTGTGACATAGCTTACAAAGTAAGAATAGTAGCGACGCTACCGAGCGGAAACCCAATAGCCAACCAGCCAAGTTTTGCAACCTCGCCGAGATCATCAATGAGTGGTCCCTGGATGTCAGCCACAATGGCGTTGTCGAGTCCATAGAGAAAGGAGCTGCTGTAAATCGCAATGCAAACTACGATCCATCTCAGAGTCCCATACTCGCGCGGCCTATCTTTAATTTGGCTGATTTCTGGAGATGCTGTCGCGTCGCTGCTGTGAGGTGTTGATTTCTCGCTGACAGTCTCCGCACCTACGCGCTCAGGATTGAAATCAGAGTTGTGTGCCATGATGCTCCAAATTGAGGGGTGTTAGATGAACGACAGGAAAGATGAATCAGGGTAAACGGATGGGAGTCGATTGTTTTGAGCGGGCTGGAGGTTTCTTTTCTTTGTAGCGTTCCTGTCCTGAGCTCACATCACTTTTCCTTCCGCGGCTTCCTTCACTGTGTATGACCTGACTCAAACATTGATCGACATTTTTTGTGGTGAGAACATATGGGGTATTTGGTGTATAACTCTAGTCTCTTCTGGAATTGACCGACTCTGCTAGACTATTTTGTAGTTCCGCAAAGTACAAGGGGTGGTGGTGGTGACGACACTCGGTAAGGTACGGCCCGTTCCAAAACGGTTTTTTCCCGAGATGAAAGATAATGCCCCCCCTACACAGTTAGCGGCAATTAGCTGACATCCTTGCAGGATGCTAGTATTCCTATTTACAAAATCAGTCTAGAAATATCGCATGGTATTTTTCTATCGCGTCATCTCTACCAAATAAATAGTTCTGTTTACACCTCATCCTTCCGCGCGACATCTCACAATATTGAGTACATGCACTACACGACAACATGTTTCTACGCACAGTCTTCATATTCCTTGCTATCGCAGGGGCCGTCCTCCTCCATGGACCTTTTGCGCACTTTGGCGGGGCCAATGCAATGTCGAAACACGCCAAGGATGGCGTCTTTAGCAATGGCAAGAAGTTGTACCCAGTGTACACCGGATATCCAGTCATAGACGATCTCTTGGCTATGTCTGTCGTTTTTTGGGATCCTGTACTTTATCAGGAAAGATCAACGATCCTGCTGTCGCGGACTTTCAGTGCCTCGGTACAATCCCTAGGTGTTTTTGCTTTCATCGAGAGCCAGCGTAGAGGCTGTAAGAACATTCTTCTCCGGTGGTGAGTTTTTTTTTTTTTTTTCTGTCCGTACATGTTCCTATCGACATTTTCTTTTTATCCCCCTCCCAACTTGATTGAATCGCACGACTCACAATTTGATGGCAGGGCTCCCCTCAATGTGTTTGCTTGGCAGATGCTGGGCGCTGCCATGTTCATCCCTCTCTATTTCATGATAGAACTTGAGCAATTTGTATTTTCCGCCAATGAACCTCGTAATTCGGACCCTACTGTGCCTCTATCTCGCGCGAAAGCCCTACTCCCAGCGACCGTCATCACCGTGTTGCACTTATACCGCATGGTGTATTTTCCACCCCCTACACTCGCGTCAGCCCAACATCAAGCTTTCATGGCGGTGTGGGACCTCACACCGTTCCTGTGTTACTGCGTGATGGCGGCCATCGTTACATTTTTTTCTCCGATTGCCCATTATCGCGACGTACCAGAATCTGCATCTTCTCGCAACGCAGATAGGCCCTGGGTGAAGGGTATTCTGGCACTGTTCGGCATTTTTTCCGCTGCTATACATATCCCCATTTTGTGGGAGCTGGCTGTCAAAGGGGAGTCTAAGATCACCCATGAAGCGATATTCATTCCCCAACTTCATAAATTGGGCCATCCAGACACAGCAGCATCAGTGTTCGATGCTGAATTGAGGTATTTCCTTCAATGGGACTACATTGTTGTTGTTATTGCAGCAGCCGTCTATATCACTGTGATTTGGAAACGAATCAATGCAGAGAGCAGTAAGATCCAACAGGTTGTTGTGTTTTTGGTTGCAACAATTGCTAGCCACATCGTTAGCTTTGGCGCCGTGTTGGCGGTTATTCTATGGATGAGGGAAAACTTTTTGAGAAACCATATTGCTGTGCTTGAAAGAAAAGGCAAAAAAGTTGCTTGGAGCTGAGGAAGGTGTTTTTTGACCAGCCATTAATGGAAGACCACGTTATGGAGCGTCAGGTCAAATTTTTATACGTGAAATCGTGTGGGTTTAAGCACTTCAAACTAGTATCTCCTGACTCTCGAATGCAAATATCACGATGACCATCCCTTTTTTTCAGAGTAGTTATAATAACATTTCATCCGTTGGCTGCGTTATAATCGATGTTCAAAATCATCCGTCATCGAAACCCAGATATTCTTCTGTAACCTTATTGCTTGAATTTACGAGACTATGCACCCGCAATACAGTATCAACTACAGAAGTATTTGAAGAGAGCCTTCAGCTTAACAGGCGCTGCAGATTTTATATAGTGCCGTAATTTATTGAATTCACTATCGACCATGACTTTACTCATTCTCGAGTGCGGCATAGCTAGTAGCCGATGGTATCCCTCAGTCCTTCTTCTGAACATTCGCCTTGACTTCAACTTCAACCCTCATTCCCGGAAGCCCCAGTTTCGTGACACCAATGCAAGTCAAAATAGGGCGATGGTTTGGATTCCAAGCCTTAAGGTTCCGGACGGCAGCAACAACCGCTTGCTCCGACATATCGGTGAGGTACAGACGGATTTTGTACACTTCGCACCAGCCGGCACCGCCGGAGTCTTTGAGGCAATGTTCAACATTGGCGAAGGCGCGATCGATTTCTTCGTCAAGATCCGTGGGAATCTCGCTGGTCAGAGGATCCCATCCTCCTACAAAATCAACAATTGTTAGCCGCAAAGAATTGATTGGTGTTGCCTGAACAGGCCAGGTATTATGTCCAATCCTACCTTGCCCAGCGACTTCGATAACGTCGCCCACACGCACAGCTTGACTGTACCATAGCTGCTCGCGCTTTTCTTCCCCAAAACCCTTGTAGCAAAAGTACGGAAGATGAGACATGGCGAATGTTGGATTTCACTTGGATTTTGCTTGGCTTTTGCAAAGAAACAAGAAATGTGTGACGAGGTAATGTGTTAGGCTTAGGCATTCTGCATCGGATTGAAGACGGCGCTTTATATCTGTTGATCGAGCTTAACGGAGTTACCCGAATCATCAATCCCTCCCCCTAATTCTTGGAGAATACCGAAATGCATCGTGACATCATATGGCAGCTGCGCCAACGGCGAAAAAATAGAATGTGGCTAGATTTGCCGGCGACCTAGTACCAAGAGTTTAAGTGTCGTGGCGTTTGAGACCTTGATAATCCACTAAATGACCCCTGGTTGAGGTAAGCCAAATTATTCACCCCGAATTTGTTTAGGTTCTCGGAAAGTTCCCGTTATTGGTAATCGAAACTATTCCATTTCTGTTTAATGTCTAAAACGTTCAATTATGTCTAGCTTTGGAGGATCCATTTGCCTAATAAAGCATCGTCAACGTACATTCCGTGATGTGGTCTCATCTTGGCGGCCGGCAGGACCGCCCACAGCCTGCAGTGCAGATCTCGCAGTCTTCACTTTCTTTGTAGTCTCATCTAGCAAGACTCTAGAGCCGCTCTCCATTCCTATCCGCGTTTTGAGCCTCTCAAGTAGGAATGAGAACTGCGAGAGCTGGAACGAGATAATTGAGCCCAATACTTGAATAAGCTCCGACTTGTCGTCAATCCGATAGGAGGAGAACCGTATCTCACTAGAATCATCTTTTGGAATACTGGATTCGCCCCCCTCCTCTTTCCATCGAATAAAATCTTGGACGATGCGCTCATTTATCGTCCCCATGTAGTGTCCTGCCATGGCGAGAAGCATGTTGCTTTCCGTGGGTGGTTGACAAGAGTTGCAGTTTAGTATAGTGGCGATAAGCTTGAGAGAACCCCGGAAATGGCCCAAAAGTGCATCAAGGCTTGATCGATGGCTGCTCTTACTTTCCGCACACAGCTCTTCAAACAGTGATGTTGTGAATTCGCGACAACGACAACATACATCAAATCCGGCCCTTTCATGGCCCATTAACGATTTGCCCCATGATTCTTCCCCTGCTTTACTCGAGCTTTGTGCTGGTATTGATGTGAGGCTTGCTCCTTCTCTTTTGTCCTCTATTCCTGAATAAGTTGGGGGGAGGTTGATTGAACCCATAAGTGACTGCCAGTCGTATTCATCGCCTGTATCATTTTCGTTGATCTTGGATGAGGGTAATAGAATATTATCGGAGGTCAATGGGGTCTGCATTCCAGAATATGGAATACTGCTGATATCAAGGGAGTTGAATGGAGAAGCATTATGTGGAACACTCTCTAAGTCTAATCAAATAACACCGTCAGTCCCACGAGAGCGAAAACTTTTGCGCTGAAGGTCTCGTACCTATGAGATAATCTATATCTGGTATAGACAAAGGGCCGTTGAAGAGTTCAGTCGACAACGGGCTAGGTGGGAAAGTTATGCCTTCATGCCCACACTCGCTATAGCCGGTATATTCGCTATTATTAAAATTTTGGCAACGGTCACATTCAGAAACCCGATTATCCGGTTCCGGCTGCTGATGGGTTTTCTCTCCTGCTATCGCATTATTGCTCCGGGTACCCTTCCCACTACCTGGGCCCTTTGCTTCTGTGGACTGGTCTCTAACACCGAGCGACCCGTTTGATTTGGATGTAATGCGTTTCTTCCGTTTTTCTTCATAATGGCAATCGAGCATCAATGATCGACATTTTTCGCAACCTGACGGTTCATCACTACATCGTATCTGAAAGACTTCAGGTCAGCTAACGCGAGCGAAATAGTCCATTTGGCAGAGACAGCTCTCACCTTCCGTGACCGACAGTACTGGCATGAGAAGTGTGGCTTGTCGCGTTTATTTCGGTTGAGGGCGGATGCGTGATTCTTGTTCTCAACAAAAGTCAGCTGCTTTTTTTGGTGGAGATCCGAGATCAGTGTCCCAAACATTGGCAACGGCAGTTTGGACGACATAGACCAATACTCAAAGATCAGCATTAAGCTAGTAACTGGTCCTCGAACAACACGCTAGTTCAGTACACGTGGCCTCGTATTCTTAAAATCATTCATTCAACCGAGCGCTCATATATAAATCTTATAGCTCTTTACCGCAACTACGTACACACGTGACCATCTAACCATCTTTTATACAACAGAAGAGGCGGTACGCCAAGGCTGCACAGGCGCTTCTTTTGACCCACATGGACCAGGCTCAAATTCCAGTCAATCCTTCACTGCCTAATACCTTGGCGAGTCGTCAGGAGGATGCGTAACTGCGCCCTTCCGGCGCCCTTCCGGGAATTGATGTATATGTGAACTGTTTAGTTTTACCTACAGGTTATGGACACGTCGGAAGGCCGCATATCAGGAGGTTAGTGTGCCAATTTATAATTGACTAATTGTATTTAACGGAGTAGATCAGCTGAACCTCCGGATATGCGGCCTCCCGACGTGTCCATACACTCACTGTACATGCTACAAAGGGCAACCTTGAAGTGCAAAAGGTCTATCCGTCACGTGCAAGTTGGCGAGGGGAAGAACATTGTACAAAATATACTGTGTATGGTTTAGTTAAAATACACATAAATCCCTCTACATAAAATTCTCCGCCCTTATTATAGTCTCCGTACCTCTCCTCTCTTCCGACCCAAAACCGGGAAATAAGCGAGTCCCGTCCACCCACCAAAAATGCACCGAAATAAAAAACAACGCGATTTAGACGTCTAGATAGTATATAAAAGCGCTATTTTGCTAGTACAAGGGTAGTTTTCTGTTGTTCGGGGTATTGATGGGTAACGTAGCGAACCTCGCTTATTTCCCGGTTTTTCGTGAGGAGAGCGCACTTACTACTTCTCGGACGCTAACACTACTTGCTGAATACCATAGATTGCAGTGTCCAACATTACCGTTACATAGACTATAGTGCATACTGAGGTAAAGATCGACGGGGGGTTGACATGCCGGCTAGTGGGGGTGACGGTCGGTCGGTCAGTCGGTCGGTCGGACTGGTGGTTAGTCTTGTGTATAACGAGGGAATAGGTAACTAATAGTTGGTGTGTTGGGGGTATTGGCTGGCCCGACTGGTCTAAGTAAGAATTAGAGCTTAGCTTTTGTCTGCTACTCGCGCGACAGCACGGCTGAGTATATCTACAGGGTGTGGATGCGTCGGGTCGTACCCCTGTAGTTGCGTTTTTCTAAACAACGAATAATATAATTAGAGGAGACGGAGTTAGAGCCTATAGCTAACTGTGATTTGTGAATATCGTCTAGTACACTGTCTAGCGTGAACTGTCACCATCCGCCATCCGCCGTGTCGTCGTCATCATCGTGAGTCTTGGCATATTCTACATATAGCTAGCGTTATCGCACACTACACTCATTTGACTACATGTCGCTAGCGTTCTCGCACACTACACTGTTCCGGCTTCTTCTGGGCTGCGCCCATAGCACATCACCCGGCGTTTCATCCCCCTCAGTGCTGTACAAAAGAAAAATTCTAGCTCATATCCCCGCACGGCCTTGCGATGTAGCCCCCATGCTTTCATGCACCTCACGCAGGTATATTTCGCTAGTGTAAAGACGGTGCATCTGACAGATGCACTGACTTCGCTTCCGCTTATCATACTCTATCGGAGTCTATCTGAAACCTGATACACATGGCGATCTCAACTTTGCGGCTTTGGACTCTCCCGGTTTAACGTTTAACAGGGGTGCACAGATCCTTCGAGCCCGATTGACTGACCATCGGTTAGTTACTAGTTTTGAAAGATAACGCATCTTGACTATGTACAAAGATACTCCCGGTGTTATATTCACTACAACTTAATCAAGTCCTACGTTGCGTTCCATCCAAGTATAGTTATGCTTGTATTGTTTTGATATGAGGGCCTATTTACTTTTTGACAGGAATGACTGAAGGATAGTCGTGCACTTCCTTCGTAACGAGAACTGTCCGGCTTAACCGCATGTAGAGAGCTACCAGCGTAGCACAGCAGCACGCGGAAGCCAAGGAAAGTCCTCCAAGAAAAACCCAAGCATTTGAAGGATGCCAACGATCACTCAACCAGTTTTCCTGAGGTCGAACCCGAAAGCACATCGCCGTGATGAGGAAAGCAGCGGAGTAAAGCGCGTAATACGGCGCCCCAGCTAGCACGTCCGGCCTTGGCAGCATCAGCGATTTCTTCCTTGAAAGCAGACCGCCACTGTTGTTCAAAATAGATGGTGCAATTGGTCCTGAATTCGAGTACGCTGTTTCCCCTTCTAGAACACCGACCTGGAAGCGCTCCATAGTTTGTATGGCGTCGTCGCTATGACCGGCATATTCGTAGGTTTCGGTTCCATCAGCTCCAGCACAGTCGATAAGAACGTCGACTCCACCGGGATGGTCGGTGGCAAAATTGCTCAGGTCATACACTATTTTCCACTCAGGATGATTTTCATTTTCCTTATTGGTATCGTACCTTTTCCCTTGACCGCAATCCACAGGTCGCTTTGTGTGTTATGGGAAGCAAGTTGGTGAAGCGTGAAGGTTGTGTTGGCCATTCTTTGAGTTAAGTGATTTGCAAAGTAAGCAATAAAATAAAATAAGGCGACAATGAGAAGAAAGGCCGGGCACGTACGAATCAAGTGTTGATATGTAAGGTTCACAAGAATACTCCTTTGATGTAGTTGGAAGTGCCTTCGGCCCGGGTGCAACAGCACGTCAGGGTATAGTAATTATTGGATTCGCGATTACCGAATTTGGATTTCTCCGCGTCTGCCGTCAGTATGTCAATATGGTTGCTGAGACAGGGCACATATACCTGGATGGCATGAATACGCGATTGGTCTCCTATCCAGTTTCTTTACATTTTGCAGGTCACAGCAGATCCCACAATCGGTAACTCATACACAGCTAGTTTGCTCAGAATGATCCAAAAATTTTATATCGGACAGAATGCTGCCATCACGCGAGAGATCGACACTTCAAGTTTTTTAACATTGCAGAATCTCAAAACTGTACTTGGGAAGCTGTTCTCTATTACCAACCCGGAATGTAAGATTCTATCTTGCTCTTGCTACGGTATAACCAGATTCAGCTAATCTGTTACGTACTCTAGCCGTCCAGTTCCGTTGTAGCGGCAATAGTGAGCTACTTTCGCTAGAAGCTATTCAAAACACTGCTGAGCCCATTGAACTTCGCAACACTCCAAATGCTCCCATTTCCGAGCCCATAGGGCCGTTGCCTCTACCATTCGTCGGCAATCATTACGAGATATACCCCGATGCCCTAGGCAACTATGATCGTCTCTTTGCGCGCTATGGACCGATGATCAAAACTATCAACATGGGCACAACAATCTTCCACACCAATGACCCAAACATTGCCCGCCACGTGCTCCGAGAAGGCGAATTCTTCACGAAAATGACAACGGATCCTGCTCATCCACTCTACTACATGAACGAGCAGGCCGCACTATTTACCTGCAATAGTGACTCTCCCGCGTTTGGAGATAGCCATAAGTTCGTGCCTCCTGCACTATCTCCCCGCGCCATCGCGCATCACACGCCTTTCATTCAAGAATCCGCTCGATCCATTTTCCCGGTGCTGGATCAGCTAGTGGATAATCGCCAAGCCTTCAATGTCTACCAGTACATGTTCAAACTTGCAGGCCAAATCATCTGGCGCGTAATCGTGGGACAGGACGTAAAGCATTTCGAAGCCCTCAACACACCTCCAACATTGGCGATCCGTCTATTTGGGCAATACCTCTCCCTGATGAAGAAAATGTCTTTGAGACCTTCATGGTATGGAAAATTGCCTTTTGGAGAGCCTGCTAAGCTGCGCGCGGTCCGGAACGACCTATTCAACACCGTGGAAAAAGCTATGGATGAGAGTATTACTCCAGGTGGTGAGACTCTATCCCTTGAAGACCGTGGTTCGTCACTAAAAGCATCATGTATCTCCGACTGGCTTTGCCGAGTCCGAGACAAAGATGGAAAAGGCCTGCCTAGGGATGTACTGCTGGCGAATGTTGTTGTCTTGCTAGGAGCTGGCTTTACAACCAGCGCCTCGTTCCTCTCGTGGGCACTTTACTCGCTTGTCAAATATCCTGGTAATGAAGAACGATTACTCCAGGAAATGATCAACCATGGTGCCGATGGAACGCGATCGTGGACCTACGAAGAAGTTCACGCAATGAAGTTCTTGGATTGCTTCATAAAAGAGGCGCAGCGCATGCATAGCCCCAGTTTTCAAACTGCGCGTAATGCGAAGACAGATACGGTTTTACCTGGTGGATATCTGATTCCAAAAGGCTCCATCGTCATCACTTGCTTCCCTAGTATGCACATGAATTCCAAACACTGGGAGAATCCCCAACGATTTGATCCTGATCGATGGATGGTGCCAGGTTTTGCAGCCGAGGCCGCGAGGTCCGGGCTATACACGCCTTTTGCTCGAGGAAAGAGGGGCTGTGTAGGGTTCAACCTTGCATTGCTTGAAGTCAAGATGGTTCTGTTGGAGTTGGTGTACCACTATCATTTTGAGGATGCTTCACCAGAGGCTGTGATCTACGACCCTGAGTTCTTGGTTACACGCCCTCTGAACTTTTATCTGAACCCGGCCAAGCGAACTACCTGGCCCGAAAAGTGCGAGATATAGAATTGATATGTAGACCGATTTTTGCATAGACCAAGTTTTTGAATAGACCAATTTCTTAAACGTGCCATCTTTTTTGAGTAGACCATTTTTGAATATACCATTTTTTTGAACACACCAATTTCTTGAATGTGGCATTTTTTTGAATGGACCATTCTTTTCAATACTTCTTATGATGAAAAATGCCATGCTATTGCTTTCTCCATTGAACCAATTGTTTCTGCGACCAAAAGATCGCATACTCCCCTTCGGAGATGAATTTCATTGTCCGAGAAAACGCCGTTCTTTATTGGTAAACGATCCGGACCATTATCCTCCACATGATCATTGCATAGATCCTTCTCTACTTGATGTGACACAAGTGGCAAAATAAAACTTGGGAATAATGCTAATCAAGATGTTCATGAGAATCAGCGACATTCATCCTCTGAAGTGGAACGGACGATCCCGTTTTGGCATGGACCGTTCCCGAAAAGGCAACCATTATATCTGTTTCATCCTAACTAAGGGACGTCCACTTATCCAGATTTTAACTGTAAGAATCAAAATTAAGCCAGAGAAAGGAACGACTAGCTCCGTAGACATTATTCTTTGAAGGAATCTGCAAAAAGGGGTACTCGTAAATCATTTGAACAATTAAGATTTCCTCGAGATAAAATTTTACATCCATCTGTTTGGTGCCGTTCAATAGCGTTTATTTTCCAAGACCACCCGGGAAAATGTGCGGATTTACGGCATGCATTACGGCGCTCCACGGCCAAAATCATGTCAATGGGGACTCCAAATCGACAGCCGAAGGCCTTCGCTCTCGATTGGCAGCCTCACTCGAAAAAATAAACCACCGAGGTCCAGACGCTTCCAATAGTTGGATCAACCCCGACAATACAGTTGCGCTTGGTCACTGTCGACTTTCGATCAACGACATTACACCCAGTGGCCGACAGCCTCTTCACAGCGACGATGGGGAAATTCACGCAATCGTGAACGGAGAAATTTATGACTTCGATCGTCTACGCCGCGAGTGCGAAACGCAGCATGGATACAAGTTCTCTAGTGAAAGTGATAGCGAACTGGTGCTGGCGTTGTACAAAATTCATGGTGCACCGGCACTTTTCGAGCACCTTCGAGGTGAATTCGCGTTTGTGCTATACGATGAGCGCGAAGGATCCAAGCGCGTGATTGCTGGTCGTGATCGCTTCGGCATCAAGCCTCTAGTGTACACTACCGCCAACGATTGTTTGCTCATAGCCTCCGAAGCAAAGGCATTTTTGCCTATGGGTTGGAAGCCAGAGTGGGACGTTGGTGCTATTGCTGACGCTGGATGGATGTTCGATGATCGAACTTTGTTCAAAGGAGTAAAGAAATTGTTGCCAGGCTACTGGATGGAAATCACAGAGGAGCATGGCATACAAATTCATAGATACTGGGACGCTGAGTACCCTGACAAGGTAAACACATGTCCCATACATACGAGTTAGTGTTAACATTGAGCCTCTCAGACTCAAAAAGACGACCGTACGATTGATGAGATGGTGATTGGTGTTAGACAGCGGCTGGTTGAAGCTATCCGATTGAGGCTTCGAGCAGATGTTCCTGTTGGCATTTACCTTTCTGGTGGCATCGACTCTTCCGCAGTTGCCGGCATCATCACCCATCTGGCGCGGGAGGACCAGGTTCGAATTGGTAACGAAGACTCCAACGCTGCTACCAAAGTAGCTTGTTTCAGTGTACGATTTCCGGAGGAATCTGGATACGACGAATCTAGTATTGCAGAGCGAACTGCGAGCTGGTTGGGTGTTGATGTCATCAAGAGGGACGTCAATGAGGCCTCACTCGCTCATGATTTTGTGAACACAGCGTATCATTGTGAGCATCATCATTTCGATCTCAATTGTGTCGCCAAGTTCGCCTTGTCCTCGCTACCTCGAGAGCATGGTGTCAAGGTTGTCCTCACTGGAGAAGGGGCTGACGAACACTTCGCTGGATATCCATATTTCCCTCCCGAGTTCCTGCGCGCAGCTGACCTTGGGCTTCCTGATTCCTATCTCGCTGTCAACGAGAAAGAGAGAAAAGAGATGCAGTGCGCAGCAGATGCAGAGATGAAAGCGATTTGGCGTAACATTGGTGCCAATGGGGACACTGACAGCAACGACTTTTCTAACTCGCTCTTGGCGTGGCACCCACAGAAAGACGTTTTTGCATCTTGGGTGCGCGATGGAGACCTTGCGAAAGTCGATTGCCGCAAAGTTATCCACGACTCTTACCCATCCGACGTTCAACAGAAGATGAAATCTCGATGGCACCCATTGCACACAGCACAGTACAAGTGGAACAAAAATGCGCTCGCGAACGTATTGCTCTCATGCCTAGGCGATCGCACCGAAATGGCGCATAGTATCGAGGCCAGAACGCCATTCTTGGATCATCATCTGGCCGAATACGTCAACAATCTACCCCCCAGCGTCAAGCTTTCCTACACACCAGTTTCCGAGAAATCGAACGCCGACCATGGCCCTGTGTGGAAAGAATCTGGGACAGCTCTGCAGTCTCTCACAGCAAAGTGGATTCTACGAGAGGCTGTTCGACCTTTTATTACGGACGAATTGTATCGTCGTAAGAAGCACCCCTTTTTGGCACCCACAAAATGGCCAATTGGCGGACCACTTCATCGCATGTTTGAGCGACTCCTCACCCGCGATGCGGTTGAACAATTGGGGTTTGTGGACTATTCCGTTGTGGAAAAGGCGTTCAAACAAGGATTTGGTGATGCCGCTGACTCAAGATCGTTCCGCATCCTGGCCTATGTTGGAGCATGGGTCTCTTTGTCTCAAAAGCTTGGTGTAGCACGTGCTGAAGCCTAAAGGGCAATTTTTGGAGTGTCGTGGTTACCAGACAAGATGATCAGAGTCGTCGGGGACATTTACTTTATGAAATCCTGCAACTAGTACTCCTTTAGAATATATCTTGTGTTGGCTTCTAACTATGGAACTCTCCGCGCTTTATGATGTTAGATAATATCCAATTATTGAGATTTCCACTGTGCATATTTCTAGCGACTCATGTTTGGGCAACAGTAAAGGTAAAACATGGTTTGCGATCCCCCCCCCCCTTTGCCCCCGCTTCTGATTCTTCAACACAGACTACACACAACGACGAGGCATTCTTGGAGTGAGATCAGTGGCGCAAATTATATTTTAATCGACGATTAATCATGCGAGCAACGAAGAATCAACGAGCCTGCATGTTAGGTATTTTCCTCTCGTAGTTTTGCGAATAAGGAACACAGAAATGGGTCTAACCTAACGAGGTAGGTCAGTAGCTAAGGCACTAACCAGCTTCAGAAATGTTTAGCCTCTTTCGGATTGGTCTAGCTTCTTTGCCAAACCTTTTTTAAGTACTAAGGGATCCACTTTTGTGTTCCTTTGATGTATGGGCGAAAAAATATGGCAACTACTTAAGCAACTATCTCAGATTGCGCCCTATGCAATGAGTAGCATTTGCTCGCTGTTCACTTGTTATCTCTTTCTATCGCATTTGCGACATCGTTAACCCCCCCAGTCTTCACGTATAAGCCGTGAGATTTGTTTTCAGCGAAACAAGACTTCAAATCAAGCAATTATTCTAATTCTACTGGCTTGCAAAGGGTTCTATCATAAGCGTAAATATGGGGCTGGTTGCGGCTGTTCCGCCTGTCGTAGAGCCCATTCCAATGCCCTGATAACGGCTTTTATTTCCGTAATTTTTTGAGGTGGCTCATGTCCCCCACTGTGCTCAAGCTTCTTTGTCATTCTTCCATCATACAAGCCGTACGCCACCTCAGACATTGCTCGCATGTAGTGTTGATCGCGTTTCCCGGTAACATGGATGGTCGGGATGAGGATTCGTTCCTGTATCAACTGGGGATGCATGAGTCTCGGCGCGTCCAAACCATCGCCTTCCGAGTACACGGAAAGGTCATAGTCAGGTAGCATTTGCCGCTGTTTCTTCGATGGTATGATGGTTTGGTGCAAAAGTTGAACAAACAGCCGCTCCTCCCTGGACAATGAGGGCTCCTTGACCAAGCCTTCGTTTTCTACGCTTTGGCCACGGACAAGCAGCTGGTGAACGGCATCCTCACAGCTGCTTGGGGTTGCTGCACACGGCATCACAGAGGAGAATAGCAGTGCGAAGCGGACTGGGGGCTTTTGATGATTTTGCAGTTGCTTGTGCAGCCAGGATGTCACTAGGGCAGCACCTTGGCTGAATCCGAGTACACCATCGAATGGACCGAGTTCATCGAAGGTGTCGGAAAGATGCTGTGTGGCCTCATTCATATCCTCGATGGAATATCCTGCTGTATGTGAATAAAATGGCGCTTCGATGTAAGCCTGAACGCCTGTTTTCCACGTTAGTCGCTATGACAAAGCAGGGCCGTGTATGATTACCTGGACCTCTTTCAGAGGGTATGGGGCCATCCACGAAGACGAATTCATAGGATGGGTCCACAGCGCTCATCAATTGTCGCAGTTGGTTCTCAAGAATTAGCGCCGAGCTGCCGACCCCGTGCAAACAAAGAATTTTCATTTTGAGATATCGCCCTTTTTTCCCCGTGTTAGATGGATACTCAATACAGACTGTCGATTTTAGTATTCAAGAAGATGTTGGCCAAGGCGGTAGTCTTAGGCGCATGTCGCTCGTTTTGGATGTTTCCGAGACTGCTTGCGCCACGGAAATGAGATGGCGCGGCGCGCGCATGTCAGCGCACCGTGCTGTTGCTCCATTGAGAAACTCCGCTTCTCATTTCGAGAAGAATTCGCGTGAAATTTCATATGCGGCAACTTTGCCATACGATTCCTTTTTCTTGGCATCAATTTCCTATTGTAGCATTCTGACGCAGGGACAGCCCAGCGTTTCCCATTCCTCTCGACCGCGTCCACAAGCAGCCCCCACAGGAATGTCATGGCATGATGTAAACTTGTTGCATATGGAGCTGGCCTAGATATTTGAACAGTTAAAAAATTGCCATTGTAACCTCAGAGTTTAACAACATCGCGAAGCGAGCCGTTTATCTTCGGTGATTTCCAAGTCACTTTTGTATTCTATATTGTACCTCTGCAATCACACCTCACGCACAAGTCGATCACGAGTACCGGGAGAAGCCATTGGGCAAAGATCTCAAGATCTTCGTGTAACACTCGTTGTATATTTAAATCATCAACATGGAAAACTACAAGGATGAGCCCATCGCCATTGTCGGTGCAGCATGCCGGCTCGCTGGTCAGATATCCTCGTTGGGTGATTTGTGGGACATGATTAGTAAGGCGAAGACTGGTCATTGCAAAGTTCCTGCAGATCGATGGGATGCGGATACATGGCACCACCCGGATCCAGATCGGAAAGGCGGAGTGAGTGGCACAGCGGAGTTCCAATTCATCTGATATACTAACACCTCTGCGCAGATTGCTGTGAAACATGGCTATTTCCTGGATCAGGATGTCGGTCACTTTGATGCTCCCTTCTTCTCAACTACAGCAAAGGAGGCCGCGGCTATGGACCCAATGAAAAGGCTATTGCTGGAGGTCGCGTACGAGAGTATAGAAAATGGTTTGTTGACGCTGCATTCCCATCAATGCCGCAAGTAATAACATTACGAATAGCTGGAATCCCCGTGGAAAATCTCATGGACTCCCAAACAGGTTGCTATGTTGGTTGTATGACCAACGACTACGAGATGATGTCTCTGCATGATATCTACGACGTTGGTCACGCAGCTGCCTCGGCCACAAGTGAAGCCATGATTGCGAATCGAGTTTCGTGGTTCTTCGGAATGCGTGGACCCAGCCTGACATTGGACACCGCGTGCTCATCGAGTCTCTATGCTCTCCATCTTGCATGCCAATCATTACGTTTAGGGGAGACAGAAATGGTAAGATTTATTTGAATTTGAGATACGCCAGCTAGCAAGTTCGTATACTAACTAACTGTTCCAGTCACTTGTCGCTGGTGTAAACTTGATTCTCAATCCAAATACAATGCATCAGCTTTCGGCAATGCATATGTTAAGCCCTGAAGGTATTTCACATACTTTCGATGACAGAGCAAATGGTTATGGCCGTGGTGAAGGCATAGGGTGTTTGGTTGTCAAGAGGCTATCGGACGCACTTCGAGATGGCGACACGATTCGCTGCGTTATCCGCGGCACTGGTGCGAATGCAGATGGCAAAACTCCAAGCATCACACAACCTAGCTCAAAAGCGCAGGCAGACTTGATTGCTAGAACTTACAAGGCAGCTGGTCTGTCTATGAACGAGACGCAGTATTTCGAGAGCCATGGAACAGGGACACCAGTTGGAGACCCGATAGAGATGGAGGCAATTGCTTCAACCTTGGGTGCAAGTCGCGCTGCTGCTGGCCTTGGTCCACTGTACGTTGGCAGCGTCAAGCCCACTGTAGGACATACAGAAGGATGCTCAGGCCTAGCGGGAGTCTTCAAAGCTTTGACCTGTCTCGAGCATGGCATGCTAGTGCCCACGTACGGGGTTGATCGTCTTAATCCCAAACTTAAACTCTCCGACTGGAATCTGGTCCTCCCTTCGCAGACAATGAACTGGCCTGAGAAGGGCCAGCGCCGTATTTCCGTCAACTCCTTTGGTTTTGGCGGAGCGAACGCGCATGTTATTCTTGATGATGCTTACCATTATTTAGCAGCTCGAAATCTTACCGGCAACCACAGCACCGTCATAAATTCAACTCTCGATGACACCGGGTCCGATTCCGGAATTAGTAGTCTCGGTTCTCGCACACCTGCTGACGGGGATCGAATCTCCAAGCACCTATTCGTTTTCAGTACGAAAGATGAAGCTGGCCTCGGTCGCATTGCATCATCTCACATGCACCATCTCTCGTCCAAAGCCGACAAGCAAGACCCTCAATTTCTCGGCGACCTCTCACACACTCTTTATTCACGTCGTTCCCACTTAGACTTCAGAAGTTTCGCAGTCGCAGCATCAGCGGAAGAGCTCCAAGCGAAGTTGAAACAAGGTCTCCCCAAAACACCCCGTGCTTCGCGTCAACAGCTGAATCTTGTCTTCATTTTCACTGGTCAAGGTGCGCAGTGGCCGGGGATGGGCCATGAACTTATCCATTATCCGGAGTTCCGGCAAAGTATTGAGACCTCTCAGCGCCATCTCGAGGCACTGGGCTGCAAATGGAACGTTCTTGAGGAGCTGGAGAGCAACAACATTCATCTTCCCCAGTACAGTCAGACACTTTGTACGGTGCTTCAAGTTGCATTGGTTGATCTTTTGCGTTGCTGGCAAATTCATCCCAAAGCCACCCTGGGCCATTCCAGCGGTGAAATTGGTAGGTTATCATGGGAACTGCGGCTATTATCTTTCCAATACTGATAAATATGTGTTAGGTGCCGCATATGCCGCCTCCCTAATCACCCGTGCCGATGCCGTCAAGATCGCGTATGTTCGGGGTCTCAGTTCCGCCGATGTCACCCGTCCCGGAGCAATGCTTGCAGCTGGCCTCAGCGCCGAGGAAGCATCTGATTATCTGAAAGTCGTCCCTCATGAGGCTGCGGTCGTCGCCTGTGTAAACAGTCCCTCCAGCGTAACACTCTCCGGAGATGTCGAAGCGATTGATAAGCTGGAAGCCGTCATCTCAGCCGATGGTAAGTTTGCGAGAAAGCTCAAGGTCAAAACAGCATACCATTCTCCTCACATGCGCGCGGTTTCTCAAACGTACTTTGATCGCATGGGCCAGCTCTCGAACAAGGCATCGACGGAAGATACCAGTGTGGACAAGGTTACGATGTTCTCGTCCCTAAAAGGGCGCATGATTGAATCTCCGGAAGAGCTTGATGCGCATTATTGGGTAGCGAACATGGAGAATACTGTACAGTTCTCAGATGCCCTTACTGCACTTCTCAATCAACCTACACAACCTGGCAAGAAAACTCCCATCCGCTGGGGCGGATTTGTCGAGATTGGTCCGCACGCTGCGCTCAAAGGACCGGTCCAACAAACAATATCGACAACCTCAGCAGGGAAAGCCTTGAAAGAGACGCCGTATCTCTCTGCTGTTGAACGTGGCAAGGATGCAGTCACCACAGCGCTAACCGCAGCTGGACAGCTCTGGGCTCGCGGACACAACGTAAGCCTCGCCGCCACGAATACCGGTGAGCTTGGAGGCAAACCAAAAGTACTGACAGATCTACCATCTTACCCTTGGAACCACACCAAGAGATTTTGGCATGAGTCTTACTTGATGCGATCCAACCGTTTCCCTGTGGCTCCAAGGACCGATCTGCTCGGCGTCCCCGAAGATCTATCAAGTGCTCTTGAACCCCGTTGGAGAAATCATTTGCGGCTTTCGGAGAACCCTTGGATCGAAGACCACCAGATCACCGGCACAATTCTGTACCCCGCTGCGGGCATGCTTGTCATGGCACTCGAAGGCGCGCTGCAGACGGTGGCTGAAGGTGACCGCAACGGACTGTTGGGATTTAGATTCAATGAAGTGAGGTTCGACAGAGGCCTAGTTGTTACAACGGGAGATGAGGCTGTTGAAACTCGTCTCAGTCTGCAGCCAGATGTCGCAGCGCCCAGGCAGTTCAGGTTCACCGTGTTCTCGACAACTTCAGCGAACAACATGGACGAAACACTGTTTCGGTACTGTCTCCCTAGTCTACCACCCGGGTCATAGCGAAATTGAAGAGACTTCATCAACCGACGTTGAATGGTCGCAACAGAGAAAAGTGTACGAAGAGTTGTCCAGAGATTTGTCAGCTGATTCGGTCGATGTGGATGCCTTCTACGATCATCTGGAACACATTGGCATGGAATATGGACCTCTCTTTCGTAATGTTGTTGAACTGTCGGCTCTCCCGCATCGTAGCGCTGCACATGCGAAGATTGTACTGCCAGATACGCTCTCTAGCATGCCCGCAAACTTCGAGTTTCCCCATGTCATGCATCCGGCAACCATGGACTCTATCTTCCATCTGCTCCTGGCCGCACTGAATGACGGTCGTCCTGTATCTGAGGCGGCAGTGCCTTATGGGATCGACGATATGTTTGTTGCCTACGAGCAGCCACGTGTTGCAGGCGACCTTTTCTCTGGCTATGGAAAGCTCGTATCCAAATCTACTGATGGCCATGAGCTTGTAGGGGACCTCATCATTTCAGATGAAGAATGGTCTGCTCCAAAGTTAGTGATTACCGGTTTCACTTTGCGAGAGGTCACATCAGGTGATAATACCGATAACACTGCAGCTTTCGGAGCAGCCAAGTCCAGGTGTGCGGAGCTGGTGTGGAACCCCGACATAGATTTTGTCAAAATGACCGGTGTTCAGTCTTCATTAGAATGGTTGAAGTACTTTTTCCATAAGGTACTCGTACAATCGGTTCTTGTGATTGTAGACGACACTGCATCATCTGCGATCGAAACTATGCAGAGTTTGTCTGCTACCCGTGAAATGATCTCCGGCTCCAAGGATTTCCAAATTGCTAGTCGATCTGCCACCGCTCTTCGTACTATATCCTCCGCTTTATCGGTACCAGAGTCATCCACCATGTTATGGGACTATAGCGGTGAACAAGATCTACCGACTTCGCAGACCACATTTGATGTGGTCATCGTTCAACCGACTCTCTCGTCCATTAGTAGAATCGCTCTCGGAAAGTTGCGAGGAGCGTTGTCCCCACGTGGGCGTCTTGTTTCTTCAAACAGTTCCACAGTTTTCGAATCTCGGGACATGCTAAGAATTTCAGGCTTCGAGAATCTTGCATATAACAAACAACTTGTTGCCGCAAGCCCTCAATTCTCCGTGCCATCGATACCCGAAGAACTATACCTTCTTCTTCCCAGCAAAACCGATAAAATTTCAACGCTAGAATCCAGTCTGAGGACGGACCTCTCTCCACTCGCGACAATAAACACAGTCACTTTGTCCGATGTACCTTCACTGGCAGGCAAACATGTCATCTCCCTACTAGAGGCCGAAGCGCCGTTCATTTATTCATGGACCGACGTGGAGTTTAACTCATTCAAAACTCTTATATCAACAGCTGCGCATGTTTTCTGGCTGACGCGAGGAGATCTGCTCAATGCCTGGAGTGGCGGCATCGAATTTTCCCCAGCGCAAGGCTTGTTGCGGGTGCTGCGCAACGAATATCCATTGGTGACCCTACCACACCTTGATCTCTCCACAAATTTCGATGTCGGGAGCATGGAAAGTGTCCGCCTTGTCTCTGACGTATGGAAAGCGACACTGGTTCCTGACGCGGAAAACGAGTTCGCCGAGCGCGACGGCACCATCTTCATCCCCCGCGCAGTAAACCAAGATACTTGTGACAAGGATCTTACACAATTTGATGGCCAGGCAGAACCTGTGCGACAGTCTTTGGATGAGTGTAAAACGCCCATCAAACCAACACTGGCTCTTCCAGGGAATGGTTTGTTATGGATCGAAGACGATAGCGTCAAAACTGCTCTGTCTCCGCAGGAGGTCGAAGTATCCATTCAAAACGTTGTTCTTAAAAAGTCCGAAACGCTTCAAGCACCCGAAACTTGGGGTCGCGGGGCGGTGGGCATCGTCACTCGCTGCGGCTCGGACGTTACATCTATTGCACCGAGCCAACAAGTGGTTGTGCTCGGCAATGCATCCTTCAAGACTCAAGTGCGTGTCCACCAAAACCTCGTAGTTCCCAAACCGAGCAACTGGACTGGAGAGCAGGCTGCCGCCATCACCGGAGTATTCGTGGAAGCGCAGTATGCATTGCTTGAATTGGCTGGGCTCAAGAAGGGGCAGTCAATACTCGTGCACTCTGCCGCTAGCTCTTTGGGTCAAGCTGCGATACAAGTTGCTCAGATGGTTGGCGCCCAAGTCTTCGCTTTGGTAGACGTAAAGGCTGAGAAGGAGGTCCTGATTGACCAGTACGGTATCCCTACTACACACATATATGACGCCGCTCGGGAGACCTTTGTACGTGGTATCCATCAGCTCACCGATGGTCTTGGTGTGCAAGTCGTGCTGAACTGTCATCCGAACCCTGCTACTCTGCCATCGGTTTCCACACTCGGAGAAGGAGGCTTCTTCATCGACATGTGCCCCATGAACAGCAGCCAACCAGAGATACGCTTGCCGTCATCGAAGCGTACGGCTTCGATTTTGCGTGTCAACATGGATATCATCATGCGCTCTAAAGCTCAATCAGTTCGCTCTCTCTTCCAACAAACGTTTAATACAGTTGCCCGCCATGGTTACATCAAGCCAATTACTTCCGCGTCTCACTTCTCGGTCACCGATACTCAGGACTATTTGCAAGCTCTGAATGATCCTGCTCAATCCAAGAACATGGTAGTGGTCTCCTTTGGCGATTCAGCCTCAGTCCTTGTTCCACCGCCCCCACCACCGAAGTTAGAGCTGGACCCTAAGGGAACTTACATCCTCGCGGGAGGTCTAGGAGCGCTCGGACTAGATGTCGCCCGTATGATGGTTGAATCTGGTGCAGGTCACTTAGTTTTCCTATCGAGATCCGGCGGCGGTAAGAACGAAGCGGATCTGCAAGCTCTACGACTTCACGGGGCTCGCGTTGACGCCTTCAAATGTAGCGTCAATGACGCAGCTAGCGTCGCCAATGTGTTTAATGAGTTGCGCAACACCGGTTGCACCATCAAGGGACTCATACAGGCCGCAATGGTGCTCGAGGACGGCATTTTCGACAATATGACGCATGAAAAGTGGTACCGCGCTTTCGAGCCCAAGACACGCGGTTCGCGCATCCTGCTGGAGCAGCTGTCCGCGTCGACGTCTGGCCAGTCACCTTTCTTCCTTTTACTTTCATCCATTACTGGCGTCATTGGGAACACTGCTCAAGCAAATTACGCTTCTGGAAACACGTTCGAGGATGCATTAGCGCACCATGCTCGGGCCAATCTAGGCATCCCAGCCACCAGCATCGACATTGGGCTCGTTTCCGACTCTTCGCACTTTACTTCTGAAGGCGAGTTTGGCGATATCGACAGCTATCTGCACAGATACAGTCACGGTTGGAAGGGCTTGCAGACCAACATGGGAGAGCTACGGGCCATCATGGCGGGCCTGATGCGGCGTGCAGAGCAGGGAGATTTCAGCTCGTCTCCTGCTCAAGTTGTACTTGGTCTTAGTGAGGGCTTGACCAAACGACACGGTACCACTGGCTTTGAGCGCGATAGGAAATTCGCGCTTCGTGTGATTGAAGATGGGGGAGTTGCGGGCGGAGGTGATGACAAAGCTGTTAGTATTGCCGATGCGCTTAAGCAATCCACGTCTCGCGCCGAGGCAGCGGTTGCTATTGAAGATGATCTCAAAGCGCAGATCGCGATAGCTGTTGGCGTTGGAGTGAACGAGGTGGACGGTCAAAAACCTTTGTTTGACTTTGGAGGTAAGCGACTCTGCAATTGGATTACACTTCTGGATGAAAGCTAATGTGTGTCTACAGTTGACTCATTGAAGGCGGTCGAGATCCGGAATCGCGCGTTGAAGGAGATGCAAAGTGATATCTCAGTGTTTGAGTTGTTGAGCGCCACCCCTTTAGCTGACATCGCAGTTAAGATTGCCGCAAAGAGTGCTCTCGTCGAATCTAAGGAAGAGGAATAGAATGGGGTGTGGAATTTGATATCAATCATATAGACTATACATTAGACTACGTTAGACCTTCCGAAAATTGCAGAACATTATTGCGTATCCAAAGTGGGCGTGTACTTTGCTGACTTGTTCGCTTCCACGTTACCTCAAGTTAAGTACCTACATATGTATATGTAAGAGTCCACCACGTGACATGAGTCATGTGATGGGTCGTTCTATCAGTCTTGGTGCTGACACCCCTTCTGGGTTTTTTTGTTAACTCAGGTGTCCTGCCTGGTTAGCTGTTCACTCTGATTGAGTTTTTTTTTTTTTTTTGGGTATGAATCGGGCGCCTCTCATTCATTTCAATCTTTTGAAACAAAAGTGCATACAATAGCGCCCTCGAAGTTTTCTATATCTTCGATCCCGCCGAAAAAGTGGCATTTTCCTGTGGTTAAGATGATTGTTGTAGTGTCTTGAGTGAATATTAGGGTTATAATGTAAAAGGTGCTGCTAATGTAGACAAGTGAGCTGTGGTATCTACCTCTCCCAGCCATGGAGCCCATGTGGCATAAACATATCCTGCAAAATCCTTGGCAGCTTTCTTATTGGAGGCGCCATGATAGGCCAAGAAGCAAGAGTGCGTACATCAAGACAGAATTAAGTGTGGACAAATCACTCACTATTTTTATAGGGACAGAGGTTGTATTAACTAGCTGAACGCACACATGTTACATAATGAATGACAGGAAAACGTGATACGAATCACCGCATGGCGAACTTCGCTGCCTTCTAATCCTTGCTTATCAGACACCTAGGCCTCGAAAGCCCTCCCGCGCTTCATAGGTGCATGCTCGGTGGTCATGCCAGGGAGATACTTGGTCCCTGTTAAAAGTCAGCACCCGCAATATTCGGTGTCGGGATGTCTCGAATCAGAAATGACTTACATCCATCAATCTTCTCGCCGACAAAGTCCTTGACAGTGCACTTGTTAGCTTCAGACATTGACTGCTTCTTAATAGAGCCGCAGCCGTCATAGAAGCATTCGGACTTGTCCATAGCGCGCTGCAGTGCGTCTCCCTTCCAGCCGAACATGTAATCGGCATGAGTACCGGCCGCATTGCCATCGAAGCTCCACAGGAAGGGATTGCCGTCCTTTGCGGGATCCCAGAGGTTGTTAAATGGGGTCGTGTCCCATGTGATTTCGAAGGTCACCCTTTGATCCTTGAGTTAGTTTATACTTTGTACAAGCTTGGGAACCCGTTCAAGGAGATGAAAATATTTTGGGATGACTTACTGCGGGACGCGAACTGGATGGGAGCTAGGGCACTTTGGAGCATTGTTGAAGTACTCAGTGTTGACGGTGTTGTACATGTGAGACTGGTGATCAGGGCTGTCGAGGTCCTTGCCATTCCAGCAGCTAGATTTTGGTGTTAGCGTGCATTTTTAGAGATGACTGGAAGATGTGACTTACGGAGGGAAGTGGTGCGTCGTGAAGATACCGCCGCTGCACTTCGTGGTGGGGAATGTGGAAACCAGGGCACCACGGTTTCCTCCCTGGATGCATTGGTAACTCAGACCAGCATGCGGCTTTCCGCTTTGAGTTGGGCTGCCAACCGTCATGCGGAATCCCTGTAAAAAAAACACATGTCAGAATGTGAAGCAGTTTTGTGTATGGATAAGGGATGATGGAATTACCGGTGGGAATGCCTTAATGGGCTGTTGCTTCAGGTTGTCTTTGGACAGATCAAACTGGGTGTAGTAGACTGTTAGACCACCTTGGGCCCCTTGCGAACCTCCCAGGAGGGGCTGAACGGGAGCAGGCATAACACGATGGTAGGTGCCGTTCTTAGGATCGCGGAAGTACATATGGGCAACCCAGTAATTCGAGAAGTCCTCCGACATCTGGCAGGTAGTGCAGGTGGCCCTTGAGGCGACGTCACCCTCCCTAAACGTCCAGTTAACGAATATAATCCGCAACAGCAACCTCCCTCAACCTTCGCACACGTACATTGTGGCGTTGAATGCGTTGCCTCCCACAATCATATGAAGATGAGAAGACGGGAGGGCCCCAGGTTGAACAGCCGGATCAAGCCGCTGAGTGGTCAAGGTTGAGCATGGAAAGCGAAGACCGGCCTGAGTCGACGCGATGAATGTGGCGATGAGCCTGAGAGATGGAGAAAGCGACTTCATCTTAGCGATCTGTCGTGCTTACGACAATGAGTGAGTTGTGTCAAGAGGGAGTGAAGAACTAGGAGCAGGCCAGGCGGAGAGGTGTCCGCTCGACTCTTAATACTGCGCTACCGGCAGTTGCTACTTCCTCTTGCTCGCTAGTTCAGTCCAAAGGAGGATGCCAAAAAAATCTTGATTGTTGACATTCTCATCGGCAGTGAGTTGTCGGAATGATGATTGCGGAGAGGGGAACAGAATGGCGCGCGATCTGGCCAATAGGATGTAGCGTCATATATATCATATATGCGGTGGCAAGATATTACCTACATTGAATAAACGAATAAATTGTCCCTCGGTATTTGGCCTTGCTTGGTTACCGACGCATACCATTCGCATGTTTTGCACGTTATTGGCTTCTAAGATTAACAGTAAAGTAGGTGGAATGATAAGGAGGACAAATGTTGAGGATGTTTTTTTATCAGCGGAGCAATGACTTCATATTCATTCGCCTTGCGAGCATTAGCGGTCTGGATCGTTGTTTGCGCATTCCTTGCTAGTAACATGTAGCAGCTCAACGATAAGAAAACGTTCGTTCTTTGCCGCCACAACTACGTCCAGCCATAATTTATCTTTCTGTCCATATCAACCTTCCCGGATTTTCCAATAGTTCGACAACACCCAGCTGCCCATTCTCAGTTACGAGCAATGATAGTGTACATTCATCATTATGTGTTGCAATGGCGATAACGTTTTCAGTTGCAAGCAGTATCATTTTGGTTTGCGGATAGTGGATCATTTTTTCTAACCTCTGCACCTGCCTCTTTGTGGATAAAGTATAACTGTAGGAATTTCTTTTTGGTTGTTTCCTGGTGGAAAAGTGGCTTCATCTGCGCCAGCGAATGACTCTGGGGTGATAGATGAAGCTCGCGACGAGCAGTTGGGCTGCGTTAAGTGATTACACAACGTGACGTGTCTGCAAGCCCTAGACCCTTTGACTCAAGATTACACCCACTATGCCTTGGAAAATACGCAAGAGTTTCGTCTTTTACTTTCCTTACTTGCACTTGACTTTGCATCGTATAATTAAAGCTTTGATCGCTCTTCTCTAATTACACGATACAGCTTGAAACTAATACAATAGGCACATATTGTGATAAAACTAATTCAACTGTCAATGTATATTAACTAGTCTCTACAGTAATTTAAAGCTACATAAATAGTTATACCACAACAATAGTTTTAATACATATCTTACACACACTCTCTCTAGCTTGATATAACCCGTGAAAGACTGATGGAGTAGCGATGGGAAAGTATGGAGGTAAATAGACACAACTTATATATAATCTCCTTCCTGTTTTATCTTTATTTACAATTCATCGATATTTTATTAAAGTGATCCATATTCATCTTTGCATCCTCAAACCTCCATTTCCCTGATCTTTACACGCACACCCAACTTTCCGAGCTCTCCACGTCTCCAATTTTATCCCACCTCGCCGTTTGTGGCCAGGGACAAAGCTTCCTGCTCCTGTTGCTCTTATCAGGCGGGCCGGTACTTTTAATAGATTCGGGTTTACGGCCCTGCTCAACCCACGTGATGAGCTCTGGGATCGTGTGATAGGTAGCCGGCACATGCGGATATGAAGAGGCAGCACCGCAGTGGCCTCCTCCTAAGAATTGCACCTAGAGTGAGCGGCGAACAAGCTAATTTTGATGCTGAAGGGTGGGCGAATGAGCGGGAAAGAAATGAGATAAACATACCAGGGATCATGAACACGTTGAAGAAGTCAGAAACATCACGTTGCTTCCCGCCAATAGCGGACTGTATTTGGTGGAGGTGCTGGATGGGCCAAACCGCGGCGTTATAAGGGTCCGCCCAGCCTAGAAATGTGGTTAGAGTTTTGGCTTCTTTGTGCGCCCTTCAAGAAATTTCCAAGTTCAATCACTACTGTACTTTCACGCAGTGCAAAGGATCGAATGCGGGAACTTTAAATCACCTTGGAAAACTATCATCTTCCCCCCGTTTGTCCGAAACTCACTAAGATTGGAACTTATTGCGTCAATCCATTTCCCAGCGTTTTCATCTACGTCCGGAATGTCCTTGTCCCATTGAAACCTAGTAGCGTCATAGGTAAGATCATCGTATACCAGATTCTGCAGAATCGGCACAGTGAACGCGTTAGAAAGCTGCCCCTCTTGGAGTGCCCACTGGGTCTCGGAACCCAAGGAAAAGCCCGGGTAAACTGCCGCGCCCGGCCCTTCATAGATCGCTTTTGCGGCGGCTAGTTGGGCAGGGGTAAGGCAGGTTGTCGCATTTGCAGGATTAGAGAAAGACGAAGGAGGACAGGCCAGACTGGCGATATCGAATGTACAGTCTAGCGGGTTTTCAAGGATGCGGTCAGCAACGCCGTCAAGGGAGTCGCAGTGGTCGAGGACGGCAGATGTGATGAAGTCGAGAGTGGGTTGATCAAGATGAGAATCGTTCTAGGAGTGAAGGTTTATTGATATGATTGGCAGGATTATAAAATACTTTGAATAGGCCTACCAGAGTTTTCTGTGCATTCCATAGGAACGACAGTGCGAGATGTGAGTACCAGTTGCCTGGACAGCCTGCTACTATGCCGTCAAATAACTGCGGATGATACTGTGCTAGAGCAAATGCCTGAGCCCCTCCAGTCGAACAGCCATAGTAATAAGAATGGCGTGGCGTAGTAGCATAGTACTCAGCCACGAGTGCTTTCGCATGCGGCGTGGATATGGCAATAGAGTCATGTATCCACGCATTGACTTGGTTCGTATCATGGAGATATGGTAGATAAACACCAGGCGCGCCACTGCCGTTGTTATTCAACGATGCCGAGTGGCCTGAGTCCCCACCTGCTACGGCGAAGCCGGAGTTCAACTGGAGCATTAGGTTCCAAGTATCAATTGCACCTGCCATGCCACTATTGCCTAGGCAGGTGATAGTTTTGTCAGCATGGGTCCTCTCAGGTGCAGTGGTCGGATAAGTGGCTGGTGTGAAACTTGCGAAAGCTTACCAACAGCCATGAATCTTTTGTTGTAAGATCCAGCATCTGGAAGCCAAACTTCGAACTTGAGCGTGTCATTATTTCCATATGCTACTTGCGCGTTCACCCTGCAAAAGGGAAATTGGTTGGCCTGCCCTGTGAGGCCGATGGTCAGTCCACCCGCCTCAACGTATGTCGAGTTCAACAACAGAGGCTCCGATGCATGGAATGAAGCTATAAAACTTTTGCAGCTATTAGCTGATTCTGAGGTGGGAATAGCTGCTGCAGAGATGAAGCGGAGCCATGAGGCAGTCACGGAGACAATGTGGTGAAGACGCATGTCCAGAACAGCCCAAAGATGAACAAGGACTGGGAGGAAATGCACAGTGAGTAGCATCATAAACAATTTACCGGTAGATATGTAGTTATAAACCGCCACCGATTTGCCTTCTAAGATCGAGTAAAGCTTCTGAATTCATGTGTCATAGGTGTAAGGTCGGACCAACCCCGGATTAACCGATTGGATCAGATCTACATGTAGAGCGGCAGCTCCGCATGTGAGCCGTCCTCGGCCAGCGGCGCTGAACGCCGAACGGCCGACGTTCGCCTCCACCATGAGGAAGCAGACCAACAAAGTATAATTTAGTAGTAATTCGGGTAAAGTTAACCGTCGAACAAAAAAAAAATAGAAAAAACAAAGAAAAAACGGAAAGCACGTGGAATAAGAAAAGATTGGAAAAACAAACTAAAATTTTTCACCTCTGAAAAAAAAAAAAAAAAATAAGGCAGAAAAATAGAAACTTAACGCTGACGTTTCAGTAGCGGAAAGTGACGAGACTAAAATTCTAAAGAAACTTAGGGAACGCGACTGGATATTTGACCATTAAACATAACTATAGGTGCTACCGTCGAAATGCGATGGTCAATGGCACAACTAAGGGCACATCCTGACTAGGTAAGGTGCTAGGCTAGCCTTTTTGAACAAGGCTAACGTTAGCAGGCTAGCTTATGCCCTTACTAAGTTAGGATGTGCCTTTAGTTATGCCCCTTACAATCAATCCCATTTCTACGGTATCACTTTCGGTACAGCATAGAAGATGACGCTGTGTATAGCAGTGATCTTTGAACAAGGCAGGGATAAGCTCACTCCAGAGGTACCAATACCGTAGGAGAAGAGCTCCTCGATCCTGCTTTGTAAGAGGCCTTACAAAGACGACCCTTTAGCTCTACATAGCAGACTAGGAAGATCTAGGACTAGGGGATCCTATGAAAAGAGGGGAATCAATTTCCCTTATACACAGAAAATCCCCAGCCTTAGCTCAAGCAATAGAATCAACTCTTCCTTCTTCTAAATGCTTCACTGTCCTGCTCATTTATACCGACAGATGATGTGATTATTCCAGAGCTAGCGTGGGAGCCGCGCCTACGATATTTACACGCGTTGAGTTCAGCCCAGGTTTGAAGGTATTCCAGGTATCGTAGTTTCTATTGAACTCGCCGAATTGAGATCTGGCTCATAAGATCCAATATAACCAAGCCAATCCTGCGACAATTGCATCACGGGATGATTAATTTGTTGTTGATCGTAGAGATGCTGGAGATCATCAAAGCAATTCCGAAAAACGGTATCGAGGGCCAAAGGCGAGTCGGTGTGCGAGCCAGAATGGGTAGAGAAATGGAAACCATTCATACCCCACGCAGATACAGTATCCGAGATTAAACCTTCCGTAGATAGATCTGTGTGTGTAGATATTGTCTGACTCCATGCCGAAGTTTCCGGAGTCGAAGCGTCCGGACGCTGGCGATGAGAATGCCCTTTCTCCCTTTGGTGGGGCTCTAGATGCTTCCGCAAGCACTCCAACTTAATTGAGTCTGCAAGAACTGCATCGCTCAAACGATCGAAAACTTCATGGCAGTTCCTCAAGGCATTCCAGCGCTCGGAGACGGCGACTAATACATTTGAACACGCCCTCGTATCATTGACGACTTCGATGGTTTTGGGATCTCGCTCTAACATCCCGGACTGTTGAGCGGGTCCGCTCCGGCGGCACTCGCGAAAATGGCGACCGACAGCATATATATACGATAAACCGGCCATGAACAAAGATTGAAGGGTAATCCAGCTATAGTTGATTTTCCGGGACTTGTGCAAGTAGGCGTATAGCGTGATTGCGTGCTTTGCCGAGGAGAAGATTCTTTGTAGCGTTATGGGATCGCGGGATACGTCTGACAGGGCTGGGGACGGTCTATAGAGCATTAAAATGGCATTATGGTAGAGTAATTCATACCATTCTTTTGAACAAAAGCTGGAACGGTCCCCTGACATGGGCGTGGACAAGCCAGCGTCGGGCAACTGCAAATCGACTGTCTGTTGTCTCCAGAGATCCAAGTCAGCTACGAGTGAGTCCCTTAAATGATATATATCAGCACGAGTGTGGCCATTTGAGCGCTTTCCATGCAATGAGATCATGATACGACCGCAAAGCAGTCGATAGGTCGTTATATGGTTAAAAACACGAGTCCTTGCGTGATTATCGGCATTATCGGCCTCCGTCAACCCTGCATAAAAAATGCAATCATCTTCGGGAGTGGGAAGATTGACGTCTATGTCATCCTCTCTGGTTGCTAACGGCCGTCCAAGGATATTGCTCACAACTCTAGGGATCTCATCAGCACCTGCGCATTGTTTGGTGAGACACATTTGACTGTTACCTATCCATGGCCGCTACACACCAAAAACAGCGTCGCCGGATCTCCTGATCTCTGAATATTCTGGCCGAGTCCTCGTTGTCCTCCGAAAGCTGCTTCATAGGATATGCTGCCTCTCTATGAAGGCCAAGCTCGAAACACATCCGAGCCGCAATGCCAACAAGATGCCACATACCTGCAAAGATTCATGAGTATCTAGCAAGTGCACACACGCCTTGCTCTCACTTACTCGCCGAGGTATCCTGAATGGAGCTGCCGGTACGGTATTGACACAAGAGAAGAATCGCTTGGAGGCTTTGCAAACCCCCACAGCGGAGGACGTCTGTAATGGCCGACATGGCCCTCGCGTGGTGGCTTTCGGCGCTGGGGAGCATTTGCCAGTCGAATTTGTACACATTTGCGGTACTAATAGCCAGAACCATATTGAAAACGAACGCCTCGAAAGAATTAGACGTGTAAAAGGAAGCATCCTCGTAGACTCGATCAAGAGTACCAAGTATAAAGGATGGCAGTAGAAAAGGATAGCAGATGTGGTCATGGCCGAGATATGCCTTGACCAACTTTCGAGCCAAAGGTTCTGGAGGCAACTCCTGGCTGCAATCTCTGGATCGATGCGCATGGTTATGATCATGTGAATAGATGTCATTCATATCCAATGGAACTGATGCATGTCTCGATGAGGGGCCCAAGTCCACGCTGGCTTTAACCAAATTCGCGAAGAGTACACCGCTTGTCGAGCCAAGGTATTGACGCTCCCCGGCAGCATTGATGGAAAGATATGAAACTTCAGTGATTACATCGCCAGCATTACTTTGTGCCAGTCGTGGGGCTGCGGGCCCAGAGACAGTCCCAATGTCTGATGGGGTAGCAGTGTCCTCTGTAACGGCAAGGGCTTTGGCACTAGCCAGTTCGTTCGCAAGTGCCTTGTTTCTTGCCTCGGAATGTCGCAAGCGCTGTTCGAGGCGCTCTACATGTTCTGTTCGAAAAGCGCGGTCTTTTGACCTGTCGGAATAGACGCAGGCAGTGTTGGCTTTTCGGCATGGCCCACATGGGTGGAGCTTATCGCAACGGGACTTGCGCCGATGGCATCTGTCGCAGGCTTGCATACCTAGGTACTGGCGATGGAGAGATTCCTAAGTTAACTAGACAAACCATACCCGGAGCACTACACGTGTCGGCCTTTAACCCTGCTTTCATAGTTACGCGCCTCGGCAGCATATTTGCTCGGTAGTCATGTAATCATTGGTGTATTTATTTTTTTGGCACCCCCTCACTTTCCCCGCCGTTTCCCCGCCGGATCGGCCGGCGACGCCGACGCCGAAAGATCCAGGGTTCGATAGCCCCGTAGTCAAAAGATGAAAGTGGAAAAAAATATTATATCTAAGATTAATTCTACCACCCCGCAGTTTTCAATTCCCTGCGCTGCCTATATCACGTCTTTTATCAAGCGGCCACTGAAAAGAGACTTGTACGAGCTCTAAACAATCCGACATGACATTCGAATCAGATGAAAAAGGGAGAGCTCAAATGCCTACATACGACGAGGAGTCTGGCAAAGAGGTACCTCCAGGCGCCGTGATAAATCCAGAACAGCTGCTAATGTCCCGACATAGTCCTCCACACACATAGAGCGGCTTGAAGTAGACACAGCAGCAAGCACAGCTCTTGTCTGGAGGCAAGACAAAAGGATCATTCCATTATGCGCCTTCATTTATCTTCTGTGCTATCTAGACCGCTCGAATATCGGAAATGCAAAAATTCTCAACGAGCACACGCATAATGACTTGCTTTCAGAAACGAGAATGTCTTCATTCCAGTGTATGGATGCCTCTTTTTACAGAATGTGCGAGGGGCTGATGTGATCAATAGACACGATCGCTTTGATGGCATTTTTAATTGCTTATGGGTATGTTGACATGGATATTTAGAATATATCACCATCTTTTTTTTCAGGCTAACATCGTGAAGGATATTTGAAGTTCCTTCAAATTACTTCTTGAAGAAGTTATCGCCATCACGCTGGATTGCATTTTTAATGCTGTCATGGGGTGCAATCACTATGGGTATTGGCGGCACGCACTCTTTCGGTGCTGTAACTGGGACCAGATTTTTGTTAGGAGTGTTTGAAGCGGGTAAGTACTGTTGTTGCTCAGATTGAGGGTACCAATTGATCGCGTCCACAGGCCTCTTTCCCGGATTAGTCTACTATCTCAGTAAGTTCGTCTAAAATAGGAATTGATTGTATAAATTTTGATCCCTTCCAGCTTTCTGGTATCGCACCGAAGAAAGGAGCATCAGGGTAGCTTTTATTCTCGCTAGCGCAACTCTAGCGGGTGCTTTTGGGGGCGCGATAGCCTACGGAGTTGGACATATGAACCGAACCTCTGGCCTCTCTGCATGGCGCTGGCTTTTCATCTTGGAAGGCCTTCCATCTTGTGTCTCCTCAGTTTTCGTCCTTTTCCTCCTTCCCGATTATCCCGAAACAGCGACGTGGCTCACTACAGAAGAAAAAGCCACTGCAGCGGAAAGGCTACGGCTAGAGGGATCGAAGGGTAACGCAAAAATTGCCTGGAAGGATGCGAAAGAGACACTCACAGATTGGCGATTATATGCCCACTACGCGATTTACTTTGGAATTTCAACTCCTTTCAGCTCGCTGTCTCTCTTCACACCTTCTATAACGGCCGGTCTCGGTTACGAGGGTCTCAAGGCGCAGTTGATGACTGTTCCCCCGTATGCTGTAGCTTATGTCGTCACTATTCTAGTATCATGGTCCGCAGACCACTTCAACGCGTACGTACATTCTCAACGTTACCCAAGACCTTGCAACGTTAACATTGTGCTAGACGAGCTCTTCATTCTGCTATCTTTGCCACAATAGGCGCCATCGGCTTCCTAGTATCAGCCGTATTACCTCCGCATTCATACTTGGTAAGAGATTCTCGTTTGTTATTATTCAACCCTGCAATGTGCGTGCCTAGTTACAACCAGCTAACTGATTCCCCAGCCTCGCTATGGATGCCTCATCGTTGCCAGCTCAGGCGCCTTTGCCTGCATCCCGCCACTACTGGGGTGGCTCTCCAGCAACCTCCACAACACCGCCGCTACAGGCCTTGCTATTGCACTTAACGTCTCCTTCGGCGCTCCCGGCCAAATTACTGGTGTCTGGATATACAAATCCAAGGAGAAAGGAAGAGGGTATCCTACAGGGCATTGGACGAATGCTGGGCTTTTATTCTTCGTCGCAGTTGGTTGTGTAGCGTTGTTGACCTACTACCGAATCTTGAATAGGAGATTAACGAGAGCGGCGCATGGTAGTGTTGTAAGGTTGTACAAGTACTGAGACTGTCGTTGGACCTAAATACATAGAAAAGCTACCATGAAAAAGAAGGGGGGAAATAGGTGGGGGTTAAGAAAGGCACAACTAGCGACAAGAAGATAAAAGTGATTTATGCATAAGCTTATCATAGGCACAAAAATTAAACGAACCTATATGCTTCTACAGAAGTCGTCGTTTGATAGTCACCTTCTGACTTGGATCCGGAATCGAAAGACCTTCCATAACCATCCTTGGCGCCTTCCCATCCGTTCGATTCCACGAAACCTCGTACCCTATTAAGATCCTCGCAAAGATGATCCTCAAGCCGCGGACGGCCAGGAACCGTCCGGGGCACACGTGGTTTCCGTACCCAAACCTATGCCATGCGCGTTAGCCGAATTCGGTAATTTGTCGAGTCTGCGGTGCACCTACGCCATGTTTGTCGTTCCGGCTTGGGAAGCAGCCCACCGATTGTCCGATTCTCCGCGCTCTGCATCTTGCTTGGACAGTTTCACAAACCGATAGGGATCGAATTCATCAGGGTTGGCGACTAGATCGCTGTCTAGAGCGCAGCTAGAGGCGGGAAAGGCGAAGACCGTGCCTTTTGGTAGAGTAAGGCCGTCGGAGAAGGTGAAGGGTTGGTTCATTACTTTTCGCTCCACGTTCACTGCATCGCGCTACAAGTCAATTTCAAGAAATGCGTTTAGGCAACGTGCGGAACGTACCTGACATGATAGGATACAGTCGCTGCACTTCGCGGATGAAACTATCCATGAGGGGCATCTGGTTCAACATGGCATCACTCCATCCCTGGCTTTCAATAGCAGCATTGACTTCTTCGCGCAGAACCTCGCAATGTGCCGGTGTTTCGAGCACCTTGACTAACATGTTGGCTAGTGTCATTGAGGGCGACTGTGCGCCAGCCCACGTCAATTGCCACAACTGTGCCGCTAACAAATCGGTAGGCGACGTTGAGGAGGCTTGGTCTGGGAGATGCCGAGGCAGCAAGTTCATGGCTAATTGGAGCGCGTCGACTTCAGTCGAATCATACATTCCCGATTTTTCTTCTTCCATGCGTCGAACTACATGAACCTTGGCCAAGTTGTGCAGCCGTCTTTGTCGCACGTGTTTCTGGTACATAGCTAATGGCCAGCCTATTGTGTGGCGGAGGGCATGAAACGGTATCATGAGGGTGAGAAAACCAGTCATCATGTTGCCCGTAGACCAGGCGTTGAAGGCATCGATGTACGTCTGGTCGCGCGATAGCGCCTTGCCGCCTAGTACGCGGCTGAATGTGCGAAGGCTAATATCATTGGCGAATTCAACCGCGCTCACCTCCCTCCCATCTAGTGTCCATAGTTAGCATAGGTAAGTTGGGAGCCTTTTCGAAGAGTTTACAAACCAGGACTGTCGCCCACGGTCAAGTCAAGAGCAAATTCGGACTCTTCTATCAAGGGGCCCGAGAGTTTGGCTTGCTCGTCTATTAGCACGCGTCATTGCCATATACAGTAATATTGCAGATCGTACGCAATTGCGGGTTGATTCCCTTGATTATAACGGCCTGGTTCAGTTCTGTCTTGATGGAATCCCCAAGCCATTTGTACTGAAAAAGCATTTCATTTATGGCCGGTTGAAAACGGAGATGGTCGCGGTTGGCACGGCGGATATCGCCGAGGTACTTTGGTGGTAGAATGAGCAGCCTTTTGGTCCAGTAGATGATGTAGAATGGTTTCCCTAGAGGCTTGCTGAACTGCGTACCCGAATCAGACGTATCCATCTCTTGAGAGCTCAAGTGCTTGTAGCTGACTTACAGCCTGGTATCCCCGCGCGAGAGCTTCGGCAATGGGATTCGCCGCTTTCTTCGACCTGGGAACGGTTTGAAACTCATCGTTATTCGCGCAAAGAAACCGCTGGTAAAAAAGCCATGAAAGGAAGAAGAGAGCCAGGGAGACGGCGGCGGCGGGGGTCTCCATTGACGGGGGTGTGTGATTGCTTGTTGTTGGGCTTGTCGCTCGGGTGGTAGTGCGAGAGTAGTAGCCTTAGAAATGAATTCCTTGTTGAGGTGGGGGGTACGAGGTGGAAGACAGCGTCAAGCGTCAAGTGCTGGCATGCTGTGCCACAGCGCAGAGCTTGGCGTCATTTTGTGGCTAGACTATCAATATCAATGCAACGTTCTTGCGATTTTAACTACTTTTCGGGTTTTTCCTTCTACCCGTTTTTCAGTCTAGCTTCCGGGCAACTAGGCCGCCTAAGCGCTGGGGGGGCGCGAGTAATGAGTGACAAAGTACGCGCCTAATCCAGCATCCGGACAATTTGATGCGCTTCAACCACCACAGCCATGCGAATAGAGTTGCGTGAGCCAAGCCCAACGATGCGCGTCCGATGATGAGAACATCCATTTGGGACCCATGCTGGAAACCCAATCAAAGTAACAATGGGTAAATGAAATATCGTGTCATTATGTTGGAACTGGGTTTCTTCTAGCTGAAACCGGTATGCCGCAGACCAAGCTTACCACCGGTGGTCATGCTGCTTAGTGGCACGGGCATGCAATAAGCGTGCTACCGTTGGCCGACAGAACCGCAAGCAAAATCGTCGCCGATGATGTTACCCATCGAATGCTAGTTCTTCCTAGTGCTTTTCTAGATTGTGTTGAGCCCTGAGTGATTCCTGATTGATTCTTAGTTGCCTCTCCCGACATCCTTTCAGACACTGACTATTCCATCTCAGCCTTGCGATTACAGTTAAACCTTGTGAATAGACTTCCTTTGCCACTATTTAGATGCCGGTGTTCTTCGCTTAAACAGTACCTTCTGGTTTGGGTCTGGTGCCGCCATTCCTTCAACCCTCAACGTTGGCATTTCGGAGCCAGGGCTGCGAGTCCATGATATATCATAGTCAAGCAACAAGCGAGCGAAGATGACTTTAAGAGCGCGGATAGCAAGGAACCGGCCAGGACAGACATGGTTGCCAAACCCGAAACTGCATAAAGGTCAGCCCGACGATCATGATTACGCCTTTGCTGCGTTTTAAAGTGTAGAAAGTTGTAATGAGAAGTGAGACTTACACTAAGTTGCTGGCACTTGGATGAGAAGCGGCCCAGTTGTTTACCCCTTGATCCCTAGCGTCCGCAGTAGCAAGCCGCACGTACCTGCGAGAATCAAATTCCAGCGGATTCTCGCCGACAATGCTTTCGTCCTTCTGGCATGCTTCAGACGGAAATGCAATTCGAGTCCCGACTGGGATCTCCAAGCCATCTGAGAAGACAAAGGGCTTATCCTTCACGACGCGAGGCACCATGACTGCGTTGGTCAGTACAAATCATTTTATCGAATCACGGGCTATACGAACTGGCAAAAGCTGGATGGAGACGATTTACTTCTCGGATGAAACTATCCATGATAGGAAGCTCATTCAGCACCCTGTCATCCCATCCATGTTTCTCAACCGCAATTCGTACTTCCTCGCGTAGTGCCGCTGCATCGTCTGGATTTTGCAGGGCCTTGAATATCATGTTGCTAAGGATTAGAGCTGGCGAACTCGTACCTGACGCAAGTAGCTGGAGCATCTCATGCGCTATGGCCTCAACCGGGTCATTCTTGCTTGATGGATGAAGTGGGTAGAGGTCAAGGAGCTTGAGGGTACTCCGGATAGCATCGAATTCACCATTTGGAAGCTTCTGATCTTCTTCCTTCATGCGCTCCGCCACGAGCACTTGAACGATCTTTTTGACGCGCGCTTGTAAGATTTCCCGTTGGTACCAGCCGAATGGCCAGCATATAGCGTGACGCAGAGTATCTCCAAATGGCATCTTCAGCGTTATAAAGCCAGTGATGATCGACCCCGTGTTCCACGCCTTAAAGGCTTTGATATAAGATTCCGAACGAGAGAGATCGCGACCGAGAAGGATTCGTGTAAAGAGTCGGAGACTGACGTCTGCGAAAAGCGCGACGGGTGGCATTTCCTTGCCCTCTCCGAGGTTCATATCGAGGGCGAAGTGCGCTTCTTCCATCATTGGCTTCGAGAAATTGGCTTCACTTGTTGTTAGCATTGAACCATTGATGAGAATATGCAAGTCGGCACGCACGTAGCTCAGGATTGATACTCTTCATGACAACGAAAACCATCCTGTCTGATGAGAATAGGTTGCCGGTCCACCGCCACTGGAAGAAGACATCGTTGATGGCGTCGAAGAAATTCAGATGCTCCCGGGTCGCACGTCGAATATCTGAGAGGTACTTTGGCGTTGGCGGCAAAATCAAATATTTTTGTCTCCAGTATCGAATCTCAAATGGTTTGCCGAGTGGCTTGGTTATCTTGAAGCGTTAATATGTGAATGAATGTGGGACTACCACACTTACGGTTTTGTAGCCCGTGGATAGGGCGTGAAGAACAGAGTCCGTACTACTATTGAAACCATCAGACACATTAGTATTTCGATGTTTGCCTGGCGCAAACTTCTTGAAGATCGCGCAGAAAACGACTAAGAGTACCGCTCCGCTGAGAGTTATGATCCCCATGCTAGAGAAGCTGTGCCACCAGTGTCTAGGTAGTAGGGCAGAGAGTATAAGAGTTCGAAGAAGAATTCAATTGTGACACTGATTAACGGACCAACAGACCATTATATTTCTCGTATGCTGCCAAGTACCATCATTCGAAGACGGCATCAGTGTTACCAAGTCCTTCCTTGCGCACGCCCCCAACACCTAAGGCCAGAGACTGGTGGTCCGTTTTGAGATATTAAAGTGAGCTAGCCCTAGCTACAGACTAGGAAGAAAGGCGTGTTTGCGGCGGGGGACAACATGGTTGTGGCCGTTACTAGCGCGATGGACAACGGTGCGATGGCGTGCGTCGCCGCGACTATGCAGCTCCAAGCTGAGAAGCACGGGCACATGAGCATGGTTTAAGAGACTAATGGTTGGACAGGATCGTACCTGAGTGGAGGGAGGACGAAGATACAAAGATAAAAAAGGCAGTCAGCGTTGTCAGTCCTCTGTCGCACGCATGCGGTGCAGTGCAGCTGATTTATCAAATGATTGCTACACCGTCGCCTTTAAACTTTCCAGTAGGATAAGTAGCGTACCGATCAAACAACAGCTGTGCCTCTCACTAGAGGAAGCTTTTTCTTTTTCATTCGTAATGGCTGATAACATACCCCCATGACGATATATGTCAACTTACCCTTCGTCACCCGATTCGAGTAAATCAATCTTACGCCATGTCAACCTGTTTCTCCTTTCCGAGACTCAAGCTCGTATAGTCATTAAGAAATCTTCTCTTTCTTCATATATAAACGTCGAAAGAGAGCTTCAGTTTGACAAACAAGGGTTTCTCGGGTCTAGAGCTAGCTACATGCGGTAAAGGTGCTCAAACGGAGTAATATTACGCCGATTTCTTTTGTGATTAAACCTGCATTTCTTTTGTATAATAAGTTCCTTAGTTATCAATTAATATATGCTCATTGGCAAATCAATAGCTCATTTTCACCATAGATGTTGGACGTTAAGAAATGGGTCTGTGCGGGCTTGATTAGGAATAGTTGCCAAAAGCGTTGGTGGGGCGAGCAATTGCAGTAAGCATCTACGTGTGCATCATTAATTTGTTGGGTGTTCGGCTTGTTCGAGTGGCACAGCACTTAGATCAGTAAGCGATCAGCATCCAGAATGAAAACTGTGCCGCAGTTACAACTTCCCTTGCATCTTTCGGATTTTCTTCCGTTTCGAGCCACATCTAAGGCTTCACTGACTCTTTGCACACCTTGTAATATCAGCATGAATGCACCCGAGGGCAACAACCCTTTCGTACCGAAACAGGCCATTGTGCCCACCTTTGAGTTCTATAAAGAACTTGCCGCAGATGGAGTCATGAACCTGGCCAGGACTAGCTTAGCTCAGATACCTTCCATTCAGGACGGAGCAATCATTCATGACAACGGATGCGGCACCGGGGCTGCTACCGTTTCCGTCATCACCTTTTTAGATGCCTGTAAAAATACCGTTACCAAGGCCACGGATATCGACCTGAACGCCACCAGCATCTAATCCCCAGCATAGTAAGGACAAAAACCGGTCAGCTGAGGCTATCGTGATGGATTCGAACGCTCTTACCTTCCCCAATGTTACCTTCTCCCACTCCATCGCGGATGCGCTTCTGTTTGTTTTCGCTAACGATGGAGTGAGAGCTCTGTAAGAGATGAAGAGGACTATAAAACCGGGAGGCTACGCAATTGCTAATGCTTGGCACAACATCCCCAACATGCCACCTATCGAGGCCGCAGCAAAGGCTCCAAAGCCCCCATGCACTCCACCCTCCCGCCAAGGCCTGGAGAGGTGGTCCAAAATCGTCTTTTTGAAAAGCGTGTACGAACAACCGGGTTTCAAGAAGATAGAGTATGTGTAGATAGAAACAAATGTAACGACTTCTGAGATCAACCACTACGCGAACATGTTTTGGAGCTTCATCTTCGGGACTTCCAGGGCCGGATGGCTTGGCGTCCGACGAGCAAAACTGAGACAAGGCCGTTGACATTATAAAGGGGGAGTTATTGAAGACTCCAGGATCAGAGCAGACCGAGGAGAATCCCTTAAAGTGAAGTTATGTGGCCAACATTGCTATTAGGCCAAAATAGCCCATACCAAATATGGTAAATTGTGAGGACCGCAATGGATCTAAGGTTTTAATATAATTCAAACAATTTACATAGCAAGGTTTCCATACAAAGACAATATGAATCCGGGAGGTAGATATCAAGTTTGCTCCGTAACCACATGGAATAGAGGTTTTTTTAGGCAGGTAAGATGAGACCATCACTGTGGATACTTTGGTGAATAATAGGTACGCTTCATTATTAAATCATTGGGACTGTTCCTATATATGTCGACCACGGAAGCCTACGCCCTGCGGATAAGCTTTGCACTGCTTCCATTGTAGTCAATGTTCTTCCCATCGGTCAACCCGAAGTTTTTCAACCAGCAGTTCGCCCCATTGTTGATCTGATAAGACCTCGCAACATCCGCATCGTGGGTAAAACTATCGCACCTGCCATTGAACATGGCAAATGTTGCGCAAGCGTCCGCGCAATCCTGAAGAGTATACGCTACGATGCCGGTAATGTCGCCAGATTGATAGTTGGTATCATCCTCGCAAAGGTACTGCGCTTTGTCCCACGTCGTAATAATAGACTGACCAGCGGCGTTCTTTTGAGGACACGGGTTCTCTGCTCGATCCACGGCGGTCGCAACGGGAGGAACTAAATCAAATCTGTGTGTGGTCAGTCTTCAACCGCCTCAATGTTCGGTCACGCGTGGGAGGTCGGTACTTTGTTGAGCCTAGCACAGCTGATACTACACCAGTTGTCATACTGCCTAGCACGAGGACGTGGTATATTGTAGCTACCATGATGAATTGTAGAGCAATAGGGAATGAGAATGCTAGTGTGCAAGTAGAAACTTTTAGAATATCGACAGACTGGAGGTTGTTAAATTTATGTTGCCCAGATTGCTGCGGAAAAGAGAACAGCCGGTATCGCCCTTCATCTAATTCATGCATGTTCATTATAGGAGAGTGCTATGGTAATATCTGAGACAAATTATTACGATGTCGGCCTTGCGAATATTGGAACAAATATAGGCAATATATGGAGCGATGTATTTATCATAGCCCGTTAATGATCTTGAAGATGACACAACTGGTTATGGTTATTAAGTCCTGATGGCCCTATTCGACCGGATATTACATAGAGTCCATCGCAAAAAACACAGCCCCACGAGCCCCTCAATGACTCTGAAACCACCTGGAAGTAACCAAATCTGTCCCTTATTATTGCATTAAAGTGATTATACACTAACTCAAGGGGTGCTGAAATTCTCGTACCATTTTCTACAACCTAGCATGCATGCCGTTCGAGGCCGTGTAAGTGTCTGGCACCGTCGGAGGAACCGAATGGCTCGTGGGTTTATTTTTCGCCTATTTAATTCCTCCTTTAGAAAGGAATGAGACCTCCTGGGTCCGAAGCCATGTGTGCGTCTGCCAATCATCTGCTGACGCACCGCTTTGCTTCACACCTTGCCGAAGTAGAAGAGCCCCGTCTTGTTAATCCGTGTATAGTGCATGCATGCGGCAGCAACGAGGAGCCCGACACCAGCAAAAATGAAAATGCCATCGTAGTTTGCTTCAGACGTATCTGCAACTCCTCTTGAATCTTTAGGAGTCTGTGACTTAAGAATCTCGCCTGCAATTGGGGCACCGATAAGCGTACCGAGGGAACAAATAGTAAGCATCATCCCGATTCGAGAACCGATTTTATTTAGATCAGGTGAGAGAAGGCCGACTACCGCGGGTACTGAGTTAGTCAAACCACCGGAAAAGAAGCTGTACATAATTGATATTGCAAGTAGGTTAGCCGTCTTGTTGACGGTAAGCCACAGCAGGCAGATCAGCCCTGAAATGTAGGTGATTGGAACAATGACATTGAGATTGCCGGCCCTATCTGCGTTAGCATCTGCAGCTTTATTTTGGAAAAGAAAACGTGCCTGTCAGCGATGAAGTTGGGAACAATGCGACCCAGCGTTCCGGCTGCATTCATAATGGCGAGGATGTAGAAAGAGAGATGTTCGTTTGTTCCCACTCGAAGCGCAAAAGTTTCGACGTAAAAGAATAGAATGAAGTATGACATGAAGGCCAGAGCTAAGCCTAAGCGAAGGCTGAGTACGCAGGATCTTTGAATGATTCGATGTCAACCAGGGGGCCGGCTTTGTGTGGAGGCAACCGGGGCCGAAGCAGTGCAAATCCAACCAGAAGAGATGCCAGCATGATGAACCCCATTGCTCTGGTGGCCCATGGGAATCCGGAGTGGTTGATGATCTCACGGACTGCAATGGGGTAGATGATCCCGCCTAGGACAATACACGTCAATTATTTGGGCAGTGATGCAGGCTCAAACCACCGATAGCTTACCGACACTGCTTCCGCTTGCTACCACACCCATTGCGAGGGCTCTTTTAGTTGAAAAGTAGGTGCCAACCAGAGATACTCCGCACGTGAAAATAATTCCGGAGCCGATACCGACCGTGACGCCTTGCGTAAGAAATATCTGGTAGTACTTTGTACTCAGGGACGTCATCATCATACCAAAAACTTCCAGAAACACCCCGATAGAGAAGAGGAGGTTATAGTAACCTGCGTCAAGGGCACGCCCACCTACCGCCCCCACATACAAGAGTAAGACTGTTTGGATGGAGCGAATCCATGATATTTCGGATGGAGTTGATGTTGAGAGTAGGTTTACGGAATAGTAAGCCTGGAAGACGCCAAACGTATTTGCCATTCCCCTGAGAGCTAGTTAGTGTCTAAGCAATACTGGAGCCCGGGCGGCGCACCAGCTGTTCAGGACAAACAAGAAGCCTCCTGTCACTGCCATCCAAGCTTTGAAGCCACCGTTTGGTGGGGGCAGTGGCATAACGGCTTGATCGACTTGGACGGTGGTCCCTTCCCCAGGATGCTTCTCGCTTTCAGTGGAGGCGACATCGTGCGGTGCAATTGAACCTCGAGGTTAGATTTGGAGTGAGTCGACATCTTCGATCCTCGCGCAGCAACGAAAGGCGAGCGAATTGGACAAGCGGAGGAAAGTGTGGGAAGAGCAAAAAGAAAGCTCGCGTTAAGCTTTAGAGATAGGAGAAGGCTGAATGAGGCTCTTAGACTTTGAACACGAGACGTCGCAATACTTCTAATCTCAGGCAGTGACGTTAGCTGTTCAAAGTCAATAATACGGAAGAGCGCCGTGGCATCTTTAACTTTTCTAGAGCATACATCATGTTGTAAATTATGATATAAAATGTCTACCGCACACGATATGAATTGGACATATCCCGCGATGCTTAGAAGTCTTCAATGTAAGCGATTGGGATATTATTCCGCGGTGCTTAGAAATCGTTGCAACTACTGCGTAAGCAATGGCCCCATTTGCTTAGTATTGCCCCCACTAAGCGTTTCAGTGTTTCAAGTACCAGTGCAATTGTGTGCGGTATCGAAATCGGAAGGCGAACGGGGGCGCTGGAAGGCGGGTATCAGGACGGAGGATGCTATGGGCGCAGCCCTGAAGAGTCCAAAATTAGTGAAAAGAGATTATTGTATTGTGAAATATAGAGTAAGAGAGAGAGAATTAGCGAGGGGTGAAATACAGAAGAAGTGGTCCCAGTGCCAAGACTCACGGGACTACGTCACCACCAACCATAGGTAACAAAGGACTGGATGCTTCGTGCGCTGCCCCGTGGAGAACCATGGGAAGTTGAAATTTAATTGGGAGGCGTGAAAATATGACTAAAAACAAAAAGAGGTGGTTAAAATTGAGGGGTGGATGGATGTCAGTTAAATAGAAAGGGAGTGTGGTTGACGGAAGGAAGGAAATAGGGAAAGCGGTGTGGTGTATATATACCAATAGGTATATGATGCTCGAAGAGGGTGACAGCTCTTCATATTTTTGCTCTTAAGTATGTATAGAAATATTAGAAATTAATATGTCCTGATGGTGGTGATGATGGAACCCGTAAAAGTGTTTAAATAGAAGGGGAGCAAAAAAGAGCCTAATTAGTCCAGGACGTAACGGGGAAGCACTCACTTTAATGATAATACATGATGCGTGTGCGCGTAGAAAATAAAAGGATGAAAATGTAGAGTTGGCAGATTTGATTGTAAAATGGAGTGGGTCATTGAGTATGAGTTGTATGATGAAGCTACGAACGCGCTTTGCAGATCAACTCCAAGTTTGGATGAGTGATCCAACTCTCTGGGTCTTTATCCATGTTGCTGTGCTCCGGAAGCGAAAGCTCATAGTTCTCCAACAAATGTACCAACAAAACCCGTATCATGAGCTCTGCTAGATGTTTCCCAAGACATTGTCGCGGACCGAATCCGAACCGCCAATAGTTGTAACGCGTTTCTGACGTTTTTCTTTCCAAAAATCGTTCTGGCTTGTACGATTGAGTGTCTTCCCCCCAATATTTGTTTCCGATATTGATCGCATATGTGTCTATTACAAAGTTGGTTCGAGGTGGGACGGAAAAGCCGCTGAGAAGTTGGGTCGTCGGCGCTGCTTGTGGTACAGTGAAAGCAGCAAGGGGTTTCAATCGCGCCGACTCCAAAACCGAGGATGCTAGCAGTGTGGAAGAACTCAAGAGGTATTCTGAAAAATGGCGCTCATCTCCCGAGCTCCGCACCCCTCGAATTTCTGTTCGGACACGGTCTTGTACCTTTTGGTCAGTCGCAAGGAATACGACGTTCCATGAAATTGCACCCATGGTAACGTCGAGATTTGCGAAGAGCATTTCGTCCAAGGTTTGATACATGTTTTCTGAAGTAATATGGCCATCCTTTACCGCTTGGTACATCTTGAAGATTGGGGGATTTCTTCCCTCCGATTCGCATGCACGAAGGACGGTATCGTTAAAACTGTGCCATTGACGCTTGAAGGTGGATAGGTTACGATTTGTCTTTGTAGGCAAGAACCGACTCCATGCGAACCGAGGGATGCCGCCACGTATTGCTTGAGCAAACAAAGCCTCTCGCCCTGGAATAAGCTGTTCGAGCTGCTTTTTCAGTACCGGAGTGAGGGGCCCATATAGATGGTCGGCGACGATCCAGAATGGAAGCATGCGTAAGTCAGCGACAGGGTTCAGAGTGCCGCCACCAAGTCTTGCATGTTGATGAAGTGAGATGAAGTGCTCTTTGGTAAGACACTCGATTTTTTCGATGCTTCCAGCCACCTCTCCCTTTGCGAAGGCTCTCGCGACGGCGAGTTTGATTTGTTGCCACTCGTCTCCCGAAACTAAGCCCAAGCAGCTTCCGAGAAGCTGACCCATCAGCCAACCTCCGTCATTATTGGTTGCTTTTAAATGAGTGTTGGAGTTTTTGCATATCGCATTGATATCCGCGGACCGAGTCAGGACGATTTCGGGCGTGGTCCCGCTCCAGATTCGATAAATGCCTCCATGCTCATCGCCCCAGCTCTTGCTATTCTTCTCTCCTTCTAGGAATTTTGCAACATCGCCCTGGCCATTTGGGAATATATATGCGCATGTAGGAATGGACTGTTTTTTATTCCGATCCGCGTGAAGTATAGGATACTTGCGTGACAGGTACGCCTAAAACAGTCAGCATTGAATCAGCATCAATCAATAGGAGCCCTCGCATTGATGATCTTAGACAGGATTGCAACAGCAATATTCGATATGTATTTGCGGCTGCTGGAACGAAACAGGAGCATTAAGACAATGAAAAGCACAATGATATGAATAGGCTGATCCATCATGGGGAAGTGTGACTGGGGGAAAGTGTGCGATTCGCGATAACAGTCTCGTATGATTCCGGCTCAGCGAACAAGATATGTATTATTGCAAACTTAGAGTCAACGCACGGACTATGAGGGAGCGGCCCGCAAAGCACGCTTACCGGCGTTCTTCACTGGTCATGACCATACTTCGGGCCTCGCTCCAGAATCTTCTTCACCGCTGGCCGTGCCACCATTCGGTCTCCCCATGCCTTTATTTTTGGATATTCCGCTATGTCTACGTTGAGAAACTTAAACATCCAAGGCATGGAAAACGGGAAATAAGATATATCAGCAATAGTAGGACGGCCCGGAAGCGCAATGTACTGCTGATCGGGCAGACCTAATCTCTTCTCTAGAATTTTCCATTGCTGTACAACGTTTGCATGGAGCCTATCACGTCCTTTAGCATGATTCCTCCAAGACAGGGTTTGGCTCATAGTACAGACTTTTCCACAGCCTTCATGGGCGGGTCTGGCTTTTGCCGAGAAGGATAGCCCTTCAAGAAGTAGAGCCAGTACTTCGCAGTGGGACTGTGCATAACCTGTCAGTGTATCCAAACTGCAAGGCGTGTTTGCTTGTATTGAAACTTACCCTAGCCCGGCAGTCTGATACGCAGTCCAGCTCAACACACTTGCCCTCTCCGCTGCCGTTTTACCCGTCCAAACTCCTTCAGGATCATACCGGTCCGCCAAATATTGCAAGCACGCCGTGCTCTCAAAAACAATGAGCTCTTTTTTCGCATCAGGACACCAGTCTTTGATGGCGGGTACATAGCGCTCAGGGTGTACTTGGTAGTACCACTGCGATTTTGTATCAATGATACATAGCTCATACGGGATACCAAGTTCTTCCACGAGCACAAGTGGTTTTATATAGTTTATGTAGTTCGTTTGATCAGCTTTAGAGTTTGAGTATGTCAGTTTAATATCTGCAACATGAACAGGGAAATGCCAACCTTTGAGGATGTAGAGTATCACTTTTCCCTCGTAAGGCTTTTCCCCAATATGCACTTCTTTGTGTGCTTGCATCGTGAGGCGCCATGAGTTGATAGGGAGTGTTGTGTCTCTGAAGGCAGACCTGTATGTTCACGCGTCTTATATGGGAGACCGGTGACCGAAATGAGTATCCATTCAATTACGCAACTCCGGTGTGAAATGAAATACTGGGTATGAATACCATATCTAATTGTATCATATCAGCCGCCGGAAACTATCAGCCTCTCTCAATTTACTATAGTCATCACACGTATAGAGCAAAGATGTGTTTGAGTTAGGGTCAATTATCACGTGACACTGTCATCCGTGCACCTCCCACGTACCATACCTATGTTGTCGTCATCAAAATTCGACTACAAGGGATATTAACACAGTAAACAATACACGAAAGGTCCGCAGCTGGGGACGTACCAGTACAACAAAAATGAATCAGTCATCACGTGATGATCATCTCCCAACATTGAACACCTGGGCATTCATGTACATACAACATTCGTTGAGACAGAGACCGAGATATTCAATACATGTTCTTTCAGGCTACGCACACCGAAACCTAATGCAGCGGATACCGGTAAGTACACATAACGGCCCCCGGTAGCCCACGGTTTTGTTAGTTTGGCTCGGGCCCCGGTTTCTCGTTCGGGGCCCGGAATCCCTGTCCATTTCACAAGCACCGATGACAGCACTTGAGTCGTTGACTGGCTCTGCAGTTTTGGCATATTCACATGCACTGAGCGAAATGCATCCATTTAGGTTTTACTTGTACGCTTTTCGTGGACGGACATGCCATCGAAATCATACAAAGTCCCAAAAGCATGTTGCTTCTTCGTACCTATATATGCAACAGTACACATATGTGCCTCCTGGCTTGGACTTCGCCTGTATTAAGATTGCTATCTGAGTAGGCGCACTTTGCCTGATAATCCTCCCCTAACAGATATGAATCGATGTTGAGGTTTGCGATATCCTGTGTCACTTGTTTGTCTTGTAATGTCATGCTTTAGTTAGAAATGAATACATTCAATGTACGATGTGGAGAACTACCTAGGGGTACCCAGTTCTATTGCATAGAAGGAAAAACAATACCCATATCTATTAATTAACTAAAGAAAAAGTGACAGAAACAGCGGGCCACGCAAGAAGAGTAAGTGAGTCACGTGATGTGGGTTATACTTATACAAAAAAACCCAGACCGGTCTCCATTGCCCCTAGAATGGAGGGAGAAAAACCAAGATGCCACCCCTAAGGAATGACGCTCAAAAACATGCAGCCTTCCTATTCCTTGCAAAATCAATTTTTAACGTCATTTCAAAGTGCTCTTCTCCCAGGCAACTTTCGCCAGTCTCAAACTCTGCACAATCGCCTCATAACTGTTGCCCGTAGCCACCTCCTCTAAAGCCATTAAAATCATGCGAGACATGATGCTGATGTCCTGGCTGGAGAAGCACTCTTTGCTATATTCCAGCCTCAAAGAAAGGGCACTGTTGGTTCGAGCGGTGAACTCGGCCATGAGCTTGAATTTGGCTCCCTCGGTAGCGGTCGGAATGAACTCAACGCCTTCAATTGGGAACCGTATCTCGTGGCTGACATCGTGGAAAGTGACCATTACATCAAAGAATCGATGGTCAAGTGAATTGGATTGCACGCTTAGGTGGGATAGAAGCTGATCAAAGGGGATAACGTAGGAGAGTGCAACTCTGCTACAGCGCTTGACAGCATGAACAAAGTCATCTTGACTTGTTTCCGGCTGCAAAAGGGACTGTATTAGATGCGAGTTTCGAGGTTGTGGATATTGAATCCGTATAGGGAATGGTTCCAAGAAGAGGCCGACCACATCTTGATCCTCTTCCGAATTTCTGTTAAGGTATGGTGCTCCGATGACGATGTCGCATGTGTCCTTGTCGTACTGCAGAGCTAGCGCAACGGCCGAGAGGGCCATTTGGTGCATGGATATCTTGTTCGTGGCCCCGAAACTTATCATCTTTTTATATGTTGCTGTTGGGACAGTGCGGAAATGAGATGTCCCCGCCAGTGTTTTCCTTGTGGTGCTCGTGTAGTGCGAGAGTTGATTTACCGGAGAATCGGCGAGCCACTCAGACCAGAAAGACAGATGGGTTGGTGGAGCCGGAAGTGACCAACTTGTCTGCGCATATGTTTTGACCGGCGAACCTGTCGTCTTCCCTTGGTACAAATCAAAAACTTCCCGCAGTAGAATCTGCAGAGTTGTTAAGTCACAGATGATATGACTGATTACCACAAGCATTTCTGTAGGGGAAATTATAACACGAACCAAATCGTCATTGGCGATATCGAAGGGGGTATTGGACTCGGTGATGATGTCCAAACGTTCTATCTGCCTGACCTTCGGTGGTTCGCGGCTGTACGTCCTAAGAAGACCCGTAGAAGGAGAGTTCTGATACTTGCACCTTAGGATGCGATGTTGACTGAGAACTGTATTCCACGCATTCGCCAGCTGAGTATGAGAATGAAATTCTGGAAGCTTGCAAGCATAGGTCACATTAAAGGAAGATGTGTCCGAAGTTTTTTCGTACTTCTGCCACCATTCCCTCTCGATGGGTGAAACGCCAGTATCCCCGAGTGCTGTGTCGTCCATCGTTTCTTGTCGTGCCTGAAATGAATCTATGGTGTGTACCAATTGCCGTATAGTACTAGACTCGAGTAGCATTCGCAGGGGAACACGTCGTTTCAAAGACCGGGAAAGACGATGTGACAAGAAAAGTTGAAGTATAGAATCCAATCCAAGCTCGGAGAAACTAGTGTCTGGATCATAAACGTCACTCGATGGAGCATGAAGTAAACTTCTCAAGGCAGAGATGATGACCTCCTGCGTTTCGGTTGCTTCGATGATAACGCGAGGTTCGGCAAATTCCGTATTGGCGATGGCTTTGTAATCCAGTTTCCCTACTGGCGTAGTAGGAAATGACTCCACAGCTAGTATATGACGAGGGAGAGCATAGGCCGGAATGTTGTGTAACAACTTTTCCCGAAGGTTGACTAAGTTGATATGAGCAGGTTGAACCATGGCCACAATATAGTCATTCTGCAAAGTCACAGCTGCAGCAGTACAATTTCTGTCTGCTCGGGCCATTCTGATCTCTAGATCATCCAGATCAATGCGAAATCCTCTAAGCTTGATTTCACGATCACTGCGTCCTAGCAGTGCTAGCTCTCCGGAATGTGTCCAAAAAGCACGATCCCCAGTCTTATACATCTTCTCGCTGACGTACTGCGCGTTGACAGTGTCGGGTAGAAATCTCTGCGCGGTAATATCTTGAAGCCCCACGTAACCGACTGCGACTTGGATTCCTGCAAGATATACTTCTCCAACGACGCCTGGCGGTGCAAGCCTTCTTTGGCTGTCGAGGATATATATGCGTGTAGAGGGATTTGGGGTGCCCAACGTAACCGGCTCTTGGAATTTGAGCTCTTTGATAGTTGCACCGCAGGTCGCTTCTGTTGGCCCGTACATGTTGAACACTCTTGCTTTTTGGGCCCAAATGTCGCAAACGTGTTGTGGAACTGCTTCGCCCACTAGATAAAGAGCCTTTAAATTTGGCAAATCGCATGGACTCAGCGATTTGGCAACTGATGGCGTGAGTATGGCTGCATCAGCCGCCTTCAGGTGTGAGAATGGTTGCGAAGGGTCTTTGAGGACGAGTGTGGCGCCATAGCTCAATGCCGAAAAGATCTCGTGGATACTCCCATCGAAACCAGGGGACATGAATTGGGATATCTTCCAACCGGGTTGTGCGCATAAACGAACGTTAAATGTTCGTTGGAATGCTACCAAGCCGAGGTGTTTGCATAATACTCCCTTTGGCTTGCCCGTAGAACCGGAGGTAAAGCATAGATAGGCGTTGGAATGAGGAGAAGGTACGCCTGGCCTGAATGTTGCAACGCAATCCTGTTGGAGCAAATCCTCTATGGATAAGCAATTTTTTGCCGGGGTCGGTTTTGTCTTCTTCGCCGCTATGTTGCCAGTTAGGAAAAGTTTCGCCTTTGAGGTTTCGTAGTTTGTTGCGCGGACTGTCTCTGGCAGCTCGGGAGCGAATGGGCAGTACGTTGCCCCTGCCTTAAGAACGGCGTAGATTGCAACAACCCAGTTCGGTGTTCCATCGGCATGGACACATACAATGTCCCCTGGAACAATGAATTGTGACAGATGGCCCGCTGCGAGGGAGGAACGTTCGTGGAGCTGTGCGTATGTCATATTTCCCGTATAGTGCTCTATTGCAACTTCCGAGGGATTTACTTCTGCAGCCCTAGCAAATAGCGACACCAGATCATCTTGGACAGATTCAATTCGTGTAGAAAAACTTCCCCAATTACCCATTCTGGCTAACTCTGCGCGTTGAGAACGTCCAATCAAACCATCCAAAGCATCTTCGATAATGAGATCGGGATTCGTCACTGCCTCCAACGCAGCACTGTAACTGACTCGCAATTGCTCAATATTTGATCTAGAAAAAGACGTGGTGTCGTAGCATATTCGAATGTGACCACTCTCAACTTCGATGTGAATAGGAATGTTGGTCGACACTTTTGATTCGATCTCGGAGGAGCGTGTCGATGTGGAAGCCAATTGTACGTTGACGGCTGACTCAAAATCGCGACTGAATCCGTGACCCGGAGTGGACCACTCGTACGAGGTAAGCTCCAACAGTGATTCGAACACATATCGAGTGTATTTTTTGACCGTCGATGAGAGATCGATAGATATCTGAAAAGGTAGAGTGTTGATTGTCGACCCGATGACACATTCTGCCCCTTCGATTGGTAACGTACGGCCTGAGAGGACTACTCCAAATGAAACGTTACCTGAATCTGCAAAACGTGACAGCACCATTCCCCATGCAGCGTAGTACAGCGAAGCCATGGTAACTCCCACTCTTCTACAGTACTTGATCAACTTTTTGGAGTCATAGATGACCGCGAGTGAACCCAGAGCAGATTCATTGGATGCTTGGGCGGCATTTTGCAGTGGAGGAAATAGCGGACGAGTGGCCGGCGAAGGAACTTGCGTTCGTTTCCGATCCCAAAAGGCAGACGTAGTTTTGTTTGCGTTCTTTTGTAGTGACTGGAGTTGAGATGCAAAGGCGGCAAAAGACGGGGCTGGTTTCGTGGGCTCTCCAGCAAGAAGGCAATCGAACCTTTCTTTCAACAGAGTGAATGATACCCCATCAATGTAGGCGTGATGTACCCTCCACATCAGAACAATTTTGCCGTGGCAGATGAAGGCATCGAAACGAGTACCTGCAAGGGAATCAAAAGATTCGGGTCTATCCAGTGCTTCCTTGAGCGCAGCCTCATCCGGTACGAAGGTTTCATTCCAGTTGAATGGCGTTTTTGTGCCCCTACACATACTTCCGCCGGATTCGTCGATCTCAAATTTCATCCTAAATATTGGTTCCGTTGATATTACTCGCATCCAAGTTTGCTTAACTAAGGGCAGTAGCTCTGTGCGATGAGTTTCAAAATGAGAGATGACGTTCCGGCTTGGATTTTTGATAGTTGAGTGCACAAGTGCAAGTTGCATCTCAGTCATGGGGAACTTGTCGACTTCATCTTGTCCCTCTTTTATTTCTTCCGATTCGCTCTGTGTGTAGAAGAGCGTATTTATGGTAGCGAACAGTGCATTTGTGCTTGGGAGAAGCTCACAGACCGATCGGTGCCGTTGTTTGTTTGGAATATTCGAGACGCCAATGGCGGAGAAAGGTCGCTTCAGTGAGTTCCGCCTCTTCATTGATTCAACGCATCTACACATGCTTTTCGCTTTTGCTGTGAGGGACTCTGCCAAATCCAGTAGCGTTTTGGCGACAAAAATGTCTTCGAATGCGACCAGCACTCCGTATCTGCGAAACGCAGCCTGGAGTTGTATAGAAGCGAGTGAGTCTCCTCCATTCTGAAGGAAATTTGCCTTTAGGTCTAAAAACGAGAGGGAAGTATTGAGGGCGATGGAGATTTCGTTCAAGCAAGCATGTTGCGAGCTGAGATGATCACAAAACTCACACATGTCGACGAATAGATTGAGGAGAGAAACAAATGGCGCGATACTTCTTACGAAGAACGGATTTTTTTCTATCAGGGTAGCAAAGGAAGCATAGACCATCCCTGTTTGCGGGATGCGTATTCCGCTATCATAGAAGCCTTTGTGAGTACCGAATATGGAGTAGGATGGCGTCCGGAACGGGCCACCGCGACCTAATTACCGATCCACCGGCAACCGACCATTACGCACATAATCACATCCCTCAGGAACATATCCTAATCGGAAAGGCACTCAGACGGTCATTCCGTCTTGCTAAGTTTTACCTATCGAGTAACCTGAATTTATACTTTTAATTGTTCATTTAAAAAATCGCTTCCCGACAGCCTATGAACCCAACCGCAGGTTCCTCCTTTCAAAGCCCGTGTTTCAATGGAAGAAAAAAAGAAAACCCTTTGGTATTTCGCCTACGGTTCGAACATGAGTACCGCAAAATTCACCGGCAGCCGTGGAATAGTCCCGCTGGACAAGACTCTCGTGCGGCTGCCTGGATGGATGCTAGCCATGCAAATTCCCGGGCTTCCATATTCAGAGCCTGCATTTAGCTCTATTAGTCCACAGCCCGTCGCCAAACCCGAGACATCAATGAATCCTGACGTGGTAGGGGTAGCATACCTGATCACCGAAGATCAATACAATCATGTCATAGGGTCAGAGGGAGGGGGAACTGCCTATAACGATATAAGCCTGTTGGGGAGGATCATCGGAGAGGAGGCAAAGGGAGGAAATGGTTCGATGGAGATACCGGTCCGCACTCTTGGCACGGCTATGAAGCGTCAGCCTTGCCCAGTGCCAAGTGCTCGGTACATGGTAATATCACCCTGTCATGATGACTCCCCTCCAACAGCTTCGGGATCTAACACACCATTATAGGATCTTCTCATCTCTGGAGGAAGGGAGGCTTGTCTGCCCCCTGACTATCAGCAGTATCTTTTGAGCATGTCTGTTTACGAACCGCCAAAGTCAAACTGGACCAAGCTCGGTGCACTCGTATTTTTAACCATATGGGGCCCCGTTATGCAAATGCTTGAAAAGCTTACATTGAAGAGTATTGGAAGAGACGGCCACGCGCAATGGCATGTTATATATCTGGTGAGATTTGTGATGTGTATCATTTGGGCAAGCCACGACTACTTATTCGCTCCCTTGTTTGGAAGAGGTGACGGGTTACACCCTGATGATGAAAATAAGGAATTGGCATGAGCCTGTCATGCTACAATTTTTTTTTACTCAAATGATGTCTTTTTCAGTGAACGTTTCAGGGCTCGCCGCGACTTTCTTCTCTATTGTGTTGAATGCTGCCTTTGGGCTTTGGTTTGCTTTTCCCACATATCGCGATATTTACCATTCAATTGTAGCAATTCCTCATGCGTACCCCGTTCAATGATGCTCCCATGTTGTAAAACAATAATCTGGTCACACTTTGCAATTGTGGAGAGACGGTGTGCAATAGTGATGGTAGTGCGCCCTCTGGTAGCCACTTCCAGCGCACCCTGGATCTGTTTCTCGGTGTGAGAGTCGAGCGACGCAGTTGCTTCGTCTAAAAGCATTATACGTGGGTTCTTTATGAGTGCGCGAGCGATGGCAAGCTTTGTTTGTTAGCCGGTATCGAACACGGAACTGGGACAGAGTCTTACCCGCTGCTTCTCTCCTCCAGATAGTCGCAACCCACGCTCACCCACTTTCGTCTCATATCCTTCGGGAAAGCTCATAATTCGATCGTGGATACTAGCTGTCTGACATGCCGCGTAAATCTCCTGAGTTGAGGCATGAGGATTCGCGTACTGCAGGTTGTACAATACGCTCGCGTTAAAAAGAATCGTATCCTGGGGAACAACTGAGATATGCTTTCGGTATCCTGAAACCTTCAGATCCCGTATATCTTCCCCGTTGACGCGGATACAACCACTCGACACGTCATAAAACCGATAAAGAAGCTTCAAGCAAGTTGATTTCCCGCTTCCTGATTCACCAACAATAGCCGTTGATGTCCCTGGCTTGACGGTAAAAGAGACTTTATTAAGCGCTGGTTTCCGATGGTCGTACGCAAAGCACACTTCTTCAAATGATATACTTCCCTCGCTGGATAGCATATCTTTTGCGTCCTCGGCATCGACGATGGCCGGTTTTTCTTTGAACTTTCCGACTATCGTTAGCCAAAGGACAGCAAAGACATCCGAACCGGCATTACTTACCAACTCCAACATGCGCTCTGCATCAATCAGACTATTTTGTACCTGGTTGTAAAAGCTCCCGAAAAACTGTAGTGGCGCTTGGAGCTGTGTAAAATAGGCGAGGACACTGACAAAGGTGGCAATGCTACGCACACCCATAGAAATCTGAAAGGAAGCTAGCAAAACTACCAGCAATACTCCTATAGTTAAAATCATATTCTGTGTGATATTAAGAGCGTTCAAAGAAAGCAGAACTGAGTACTCTGCATCTTGATAGTGTTGCACGTGCGTCGCAAATCGATCGGATTCAACTGGAAGGGCGCCATTGTGATGGACAGTTTCGTAGGACATCACAGTATCGGTTCTGGAGTCAGTCAGTATGGCTCACTGTGACTGAAGCAACCTAGCGGCATCTCCCTACTTTGCAGCATCCATTTCTCGAGCCTTCGTAGCCATTTCACGTCGTGCTCTAGCCCGCCACTGGGCCATGTACATCGTCATGTAGATGTAGCTCCACATAACTCCAATGAGAATGAGCGAGTAAAACGCGTCGAACCGAACCAGAAAGTATACGGCAGCTACACCGAGATCGAACACCATTGGAAAAAGCTGGAAAGCGAAGCTATCTAGAAACGTGTTAAGTGCGCTTCCCTTGTCTAATGCGCTCATGATCTCTCCAATTCTTTTTCCAAGATGAAATTCGAGAGATAGACCCATGATGTGCTCAAATGCGGCACATGTGAGGCGGCGGAAAAGATTTTGGCTGACTGGGATCCAGATGATGGCTCGGATGCAACCCAGAATGCCTTGTTGACCTTGTAAACCTCTGTAGAGTACGTACAAAAGGACGGACCCAAAGGGCATCTTCCCTTCGCCAAGTTCGCCAATAAGAACTTCCAATTGGTAAGGCACGAGGATGTTGATGGCGCGCTGTCCAACCATCAACACCACACAAACCAACAGTTTCAAATGTTGGGTTTTATCCCCCGCAATCCTTGCATAGTCAGCAACCTCTGTCTAATTGCCGGCGGCTTAGGTGTTCACCTACCATATATAAGGTAACAGCAGGCGAAAGCCAATAAGGTAGTCTACCCAACCCCCCTTTTTTACATCCTTTCTCACACCAGCTGTCTCGATGGAGTTTCCATCAGTTATGGAAGCGTAGCTAGATCCGTTGGATCCGTTCAAGAGGCGCTCAGCCTCTTCCAAGCTACCTTTGTTGCCTCTACGGGGCCAGTAGAAAACGAAGCACATGCATAGCAAGCAGGAGAATCTTGTCACGCCCAAAGACCACGCTATCAGCTGCCGCGAAGGGATAGGTATTACCCACGTAGCTATGGATAGCAACAACTCAAACACGGCAGCCATGATCCAAGCGTGGGCGTGTGATGGAGAAGGGCGAAAGGTAGCCTCTGGGTCGGGTAGCAAACCGACGGAAAAATACAGCAAGACGGCCGCATTGTAAACCTATAGATTTTGATTACATCTCCTGGCTTCATCATGTGAAGCAACATATACGTACCACTGATGCCTCAGTGATGGCCGATTCCTCGCTGTGACGCAATGCTGCAACAAATTCTGAAATGGCAAGGCTCAAGCTAGCGACAAAGAGGACCGAGAGAATAGCCTGGAGAAAAAATAGTACCTTGAAGGAATGAGAGAGGGCACTCCGTGCGCGACTGCTATGAGATTCCCAGTGGCACGCGCGCGAGACTAAAAGAGAAACGGAGAGAACAATGTACAAGGCTAAAGGATAGATGTAGTAAAGAGACAGGACGAGAATGCCCGACGCCATTGTGGGCTCGAAAAGTTGGTTGTTGAAAGACGAGTGTACAATGCAGCAAGAATCACACGGATTGGTTGTGTTATCCATGTGCCACTATCCTAGGTCATGTCATCCTCCATATCATCGGGACCCGGAAAGCATATCTACATACTACATAGTACAGGGGGGAGACTGCAAGACTCCGATTGGTCGGCTCACCATGCATTGATATGGATGGGTATGGAAAACCGCCCCAAGATTCCCGCTCTCGAGATATTATCGAGTAAACAAGTCGTTTTATAGGCGCATTTCACTTCCTCTTCTTCTTAGAATCTTGTTACTCTGTTATTTGTACCATCTCAAAAATGATGACGCATAATCTCTCCCAGCGCGGCTGGTCCAACGTTGAAGCCATCATGCCAAAAATCAAAGGCGCCGTCGAGCAAAGACAGATCCCCAACAACACAAACATCGACCTCTCCACGGCCGAGAACTGGTTGATCCGTCCCGAGCTAATGGAGATATGCTATGAGGCCATTGTTCAAGACCTTGAAGAAAAGGTACGATGCTTAACACACTTACGCCTGTGATGCATTTATTCGAAGCATTGCGCATCAAACGTGGCCTCCCCAAAAAGAAACGAAAAGAAGGAGAGATGAATCAATAAAAGGATATTGACCGAAAAACCAACAGCACTTCTCCTACCCCCGTGGCTTTTCCGGTGACCCTTCCCTCCTCTCCGCCTACGCCCATATCTTCAACACCTACTTCCGCCCTCACACGCCCGTCCTCCCCGCCCACCTCGCGACTGCTCCTGGCGCCGCAAGCTGCATCGACGCGCTCCTCTACAATATTTGCGAACCCGGCGATGGCATCCTCCTCCCAGGCCCCTACTGGAACGGCTTCGACTTCAGCATGCGCGTGCGGGCCGCCGTCGAACCCATCGCCGTAGCCCTCCCCTCGTTGAGCGCCAACTTCACCGCCTCAGAGCTGCTCCTCGCGCTCGAAACCGCGCTTCTTGAAGCCACCTGCCCCGTCAAGGCGCTTATGGTGACGAACCCGCATAACCCTTTTGGTGTAGCGTATCCGCAGGACGTGCTAGAAGCCTGTCTGCGCTTCTGCAAAAAGTATCAACTTCACTTCATTTCGGATGAAGTGTACGCGCTATCTGTGTTTGAGTGTCCTGATCTTCCTAACCCGCTGCCGTTTGTGTCGACGCTGTCGCTGAATTTGGATGAGGTGGGCGCGGAGAAGGAGCGCGTGCATGTAGTGTGGAGCACGAGCAAGGACTTTGGGCAGAGCGGGTTCCGAATGGTATGTCCAGGTTGCGACGCAACCACCCCTCATACTGGGAATCGTGGGAGAATTCCGCGGAGGTGTAGTGTTTCTTGACGGCGGCTGACCACAGCGAGTCGTTCATGTAGGGTTGCACGGTGACTCAGTTCAATGAAGCAATGGCCGTGGGCCTTGCACTGGCTGCGAATACGCAAATATCTGCCCTGTCCACCCTCTTTGTGACTCGGTTACTCACGACGCCTAAACTTGATGCTCTGCTCGCGCTCAACCGAGAGAGACTGAGAACCGCATACATCAGTCTGACAGGTTTCTTCAAACGGTATGGTGTGCCCTACCTTCCGTGCAACGCAGGACTCTATGTTTTCGCGCGCCTGGCTCATCATGCGGTGACGTGGGATGATGAGGCAGACATGGTGGGGAGATTGAAAGAAGCGGGTGTCTTGGTTTCGGCGGGAAGGGCATATCACGTCCCGGAGAGCGAGAAGGGATGGATGCGTATTGGGTTTTCGGTCCCAGAGGCGGAATTGGCAGAGGCACTGCGACGCATGGAGACGGTCATCGAAGGATTAAAAGGGGGTGTTAAGAGCCTCGGCTGATTTCGTATGTGTGACCTAAGCGAAAATTGTGGGTTCGATTCTTACCTCCCTCACGAAATTTGACTACTTTTTCAAATTACTCTCTCTTTTCGTTCTCTCTGTCTCTGACATTTTAGTATGGCCAGCTCGGATTGAATCCTTTATCTAAATAAAATTCCATTACGCCTTCTAGTATTCTCTCTTATCGCAAATATTTCCTTGCTAAGGTTCACTCGCCAGTTGTTCATTTGAGATATCAGTTAATCCTTTATAAAAAAAAACTCAAAGGACCATGAAAGTGAAACAGGCACTGCATTGATATTTCATACCAGAATTGGAGCACTACGCTGAGGCGTTTGGTTAATTGATATCTATATAGGCAAACGAAGAGCTCCATTTATCCGGGTATGGTCGACTCCCCTCCATATTGAGTGTCGTTTCGTTGCCGACCAACAAGACCAACCCCATCATACTCTCCTCCCTCCCCTCCATCCAGCATGTCCCCTCTCTCCGGCATCAACAGAACCCACCGCCAAAGCAGCAGCTGCCATCCCTAAAACAACCGCGGCCCCCCAAAACACGGCCCCGCTGGCCCCTCCCGAGTTCAAACTCTGCAAGCCCCCAAGCATAATGGGACCCAAGACGCTGCCGAGAGTCTCCATCATGGCTAGCGCGGCCAGGGCGGCGGGGCGTTCGGTGCCGTCGAAGCGGCTCACGAACGCAGCTTTGATGAAGGAAGGGCTCGAGAGCCCGATGGCGAGAGGAATGGTGAGCGAGTAGATGTGCCAGGGGCGGGTTGCAAATCCGAGGGAGGCGAGGGAGAGGGCTTGGAGGAGGAGCGAGAAGAGCGCGAGGAGGGTGCTGGGCGGGGTGGAAGCAGGTGCGCTCGTTTGTTCATCCTGAGAAGATGAGGATTGCGATGGCAGTGTTGACGTGGTGCTCTTTTGCCGTTGTTGGAAGTAGCGGATCACGCGCGGGACCAGCGAGACGCTGATGAAAATGTACGCGGATGCGACCGAGTGCGCAATGGAGATGATGAAGCCGTTTTCGCGGCCCGTGAAACCAAAGTGTAAGGATGTATGCACGAGAAGTGCGGTAAAGATGTAGGATTGCACCATATTGTAGGCGAAGAGGCTGGAGCCGACTAGGAGGCGTGCGGGTTTTTGGTAGAAAGGCTGGAGCGGGGACAATGCTGTGCGGATCCAGGTGCCTATGGTATAGGAAGGCTGAGCCTGCTGAGCGGGGCGGATGGGGGTGGTTGGCTCGGCGATGCATAGCTGGAGATAGACAAAGGAAAGGGCGAAGAGAGCGAGGGCGATGAAGCAGCTGGTGGTGAAGTTTTGGAAGATTCCGACGGCAAAGGGGCTCACGGATATCCCAATCATGTATAAGGCGAGGGAATGGCTAATCAGTGACAACACCTGATCCGGCGTTTTGCTTTGGGCGTAGACTGCGTTGAGCGTGAAGTGAAGTAAATTGTCGGACGCGAGACCCTCAAACACCCGCCCAAACAGGGCAATGTAGATGTTTTTCACTGAAACTAAATCAGGCAAAAAGGACGGAAGAAAACATCAGCACCATTTTCGACCAAAATATTGTACTTTGGTTCGTGTACATGGAGACAGGAAACTCACCTCCAACCAACAGTGTGACGACGCTCAAGGATCGACACAGTATCCAAAACATCAACCCAAGTTTCCGGTTCGTAGTCACTAGTTTCCGCAGATGCCCCAGGGCAGATAGACCAAGCAGGTTGGAGACGCATACGGCCATGGCTACGAGACGGACAAATCTTGTCGTTTCGTCGCCTTTGCAGTGATGTGCGTCTTTGCAGAGCAGTGTCGCGTAGGCAAAGTAAGCGGTTGCCGCTGTAGATGCCATGGCCAATGCGGCGAACAATGCGATCGGAAGAAGTAACTCTGGTGCACCTCGATGTTTGGATAATGTGACATGGTCGATCGATTCGAGGTTATTGTTGTTTCCCCCGTCAGTCGAATTCCAGTCTTCGTACAGAAGACCCGTCGTCTCCTCTATATCCGACTCTCGATCCATCTAGTAAAATCTATGACACCTTTAGCTCCTACTTTAAGCAATTTCTTTGATGTCTTTTCTATGGCTTTTCTTTCCGAGTATGTATTTTTTTTCTTTTTTTCCCTAGTCTTTAATTTTCTTCTACATCTATTCTTTGTCGCATGCGTGACTTCATTGATGAGGAACTACATACAAGTGGTTGCCGAAAAACGGTATATGTTGAATCAAGATATGTGAATCTTTGATTCGGATCACTGAATATTTTGAAAGTGGTGTGACTCTTGAGGGTGGCTATGTTGAAAGTGGAGATGGACAGTACTGAATGGTAATGAAGAGCGTGGGGTGCTAACCGGCAGCCGTTCCTTTGCTCGGTGACCTGTATATGCAGGGTTTCCGTCAGCCTACCATTTCCGTTCGGGGTTGACTGCAAATTAAAGCATTGACATACCATGGCAATTTTGCCAGTATTTCAAGCATCGCCGTCAACGCCCAATTGTCTTTTGTGCAACACACTCCTCAGTGAGCACCGCGGACAATGGAAGTGACAGTGGAGAATCTAATCGTGTCCTTGAAGGAGGCGTTGAGCCAGCTCAATGGGGATGCGAAAGCTTCCCTAGAGTCTACACTTCACGACACCAACAAACTGCCGGCCAAGAAGGCCTCTCAGATCTCCTTGGAGGCTTTGGATTTGCTGTCTCAAGTTCGGTTGCTGCTGGAGCCGCCGCAGTTGGTCCTCGCCGACCACTTCCTGGGTACACCATCTCAAATTCCAACATTGTAATTTTTGGCAGGATGTTTGTCAATGCTAACATGCCACCGCAGGTTATATGAGCACAAAAGCCCTGTGCGCAGCAGTTGAGTTCGGAATCCCCGATATCCTCCAGTCAGGTCCGAGGACACTCGAGGGCCTGGCTGCCGAGTGCAAAGCCCACCCCCATCGTCTCAGGCAAATCATGCGCACACTTCATAACAACGGCATCTTTGCATACAACCTCTCAAACGACACATACACCAATAATCATACGTCAACCCTTCTAGTTTCCGATCACTGGACGCAGTGGCATAACTGGGTCCATTTATATGGTAACGAGTTTTACGACATGGCCAGAGGCCTGCCTGAGTCCGTCCGTGCAGATTCTACTCGCTGCCCTGCTCAAATCAACTACGATACAGATGATTCTATGTTCAAGTATTTTACCGACAAGGGTTGGATAGCCAAATTCCACAAAACATTGAGCGGCGGAGCTATTGCTCAGGCGCCCGGTATCATAGAAGACTACCCATGGGAAGAGGTATCAGAGGGTACTGTCATCGATATCGGCGGCGGTGGTGGTGGGCTTATCGCACTACTTCTAAGAAAGTACAGAACCATGACCGGTGGTGTTCTCGATGCTCCCAAAGTGATTGAGCACGCGAGGGCAAACTTCCATGGTTCCGAGGGGCAGTACCGGGACGTTGCAAGTCAGATACCAGCAGAGAACTTTATCGCTGGAGATTTCTTTGTAGAGATACCTCCCAACGATGTCTACACGATCAAGTGGTGTCTGCACGACTGGGATGAGGAGAATGCTAGCATAATTCTGACCAACATCCGAAAGGCGATCCAGAGAAGCTCAAAGAGCCGTCTCGTAATTCTCGAGTCCGTCCTCGACGACGGCCACGTCGCGAGAATGAGCAGATACGCAGACATGAACATGTACGTTGCTGTGGGAGGCAAAGAAAGAGACGAATCGCAGTGGAGGCATCTGGCCGAAACAACAGGCTGGTCTCTCCGGAAAATCTACTCGTTGCGAAACGCCTGGCCGAGCGCCATCGAGCTCGTACCAGTATGGGCCCACGACGACGGGATCGCGGCCAACGCCTCGGTGAAGGCGCAGCAACCGCTCGTCGCCTCCATGCGCTTCCTCGAGCCGTGGAGCCAAAGCCGCGAGAGCCCTTACATTCGCATCAGCCCCGAACCAGGCTACGACCGCATGAATTTCGAGTGGCGCGACCAGGACGTCCAAGTTGCCGACGTCAGGGGTGCACAGCAAGATTTCAATCTCCAAACTCACGGCTTCGCATACTACGAGGACGAGGTCCCCACGCAGGTCATCGCTGCGCTCCGCGGTGATGAAAAGGAAGTGGTTAAGAAGCTGTACTACCCGCTCATTGAATCGCTGGTCAAGAAAATCACAGGCGCGTCTAGAATCATCATATTCGACCACACGCTCCGCAAGCGGAGGACCGAGCTGTCACTGTCAGAGAACAACGACGGCAAAGAACAACCCGCCACCATGGCAAGTCCTTCCTTCATTCCCATGTCCATGTCCATCCTCTTGCTGACGCACAACGTGAAAAACAAACAGGTCCACTGCGATCAATCCGAAAAAGGCGCGCTACGCCGCCTCGCCCAGAACATAGAACCCCACGAATCCTTAGATCAAGTCCTTCAACGCCGCGTCCAGATGATCAAGTACGCCCCTCGCTTCACTCCCTCTGTCATTCTTTCCGTTGCGTACTGACACGTCCCACCTCCGGCCCAACAGTATATGGCGCCCCCTCAACGGCCCCGTGAAAGACTGGCCGTTAGCCACTATGGACTGCCGCACCGTAGGTCTGCATGAAATGTACCCCTGCACTCTCCTTCGAGGCACCACCGAGGAACGCGGTCAGACTGCCACCTATACGCACGCCGAAACACAGAAGTGGTTCTACCTGAGCGAGCAGAGTAACAGCGAAGTCACCGCTATCAAGATCTGGGATAACTGTAGCGCTGAGGGCGTGAGCAGATGTGAGTTTTTTTTTTCGCCATGGCACGCAGCCGCCCACACTCTGCCTTTCTCCCTTCCCATACGAAGAGGAAGAAGATGAGATATAAAAAGGTGTTTTTGACTAATGGATACATTCTAGTTTGCGCGCATACGGCGTTCCACCACCCGAGCGCCCCCGCCGATTGCGAACCGAGGGAGAGCGTGGAAGTGAGGTGTTTTGCTATTTCGTAGTTTTTTTTTTTTTTTTTTTATTATGATTTGCGGTTTTCGTGGCAGACCGGGATAGGTTCACGCTGGCGAGCTTTGCAGCGTCGCTGTACCGCCTACATAGGGAGTGTATAAATGAATTGTGAAACACATAGAGTTGCCTTTTCCACACCCTCGCAATGCGAACAAGAAAAAAACATCAATTGATGCTGATGAGGAGCCTGCAAAACAATTCAAATGTTATTGTTAGAAGGCTTAAAGGACGGCTAGCTGCTTTGGGCCTAGCTGGGCGCAACCCAAAAGAAACAGAGAACAGTCATGAAAGAATTACAAGTCAATGTGTATTGTACAGTATGGTTGTTGTAGGATCTAGTGTTCAGAAAGACCTCACTGCCAAGAGTCAGATGACACCATCAAGTGACATGCTAGTGGCCAGGTACATACATAAGCAGGTATATAAGTAAATTCGATGTATCTTCCTAATCATCTAAGAAAAAGCTTTGTCTATACAACGAACTCCATGCACACCATCACGGCACCGTCCCCCCTGAGGAGGCCCTTTCACCCAAATCCCTTAGTTTCTTTAGTAGCCCGGTAAACAAAGAACGTGCATCTAGCGGCAGCGGTGCCGCCTCTAAAGATAATGGCGGGCCAGTAGCGCCTTTGGGTCCTATACTGGCTAGCACAGAAAGCTGCGCAACCATTTCCTCAATGTTCTTGCACTCCTTGGAAATGGCATACATGCGCCACGACCACTGCTCCTCGTCGTTCAACACGGACCACGTGCCAAAGTTTCCGAACTGGGGGCCCGAGAATTCCGCGTCGTCGGCGTCATCAGCGGGAACGCCAGTGCGTGATGAAGCCGAAGACGTGGACCCACTGCTCTGCTTCTTGTCCTTGTCATGTTGCGTAGGCGCGGAGGCGCCACGCGCCGCGGTTTCGAGCAGGCTGGCGAGCTGATGCAGGACGGTGACGAACATGAACATGCAGCGCTCGCTGCGGAGTTCCTACTGGTAGGCCATTATTTTGCGTAGCCCCTGGGCCATAGAGCGTGAGGTGCTGATAATGAGGTCCAGGACGGCGAGCCCGTCCAGTAGGTAGCGTTCCAGGGTAGTGGCCATGTTGGTGAGGGCCAGGATGCATTTACTCTCGAGGCGGGCGTTGGCACGCAATTTTTCGCTGGACACCGCGTCGTAGGTCATGGAGTGGGCGGCCGGCGCGGGGGTGGAGATGGCGGGATGGGTCGAACAGGTGGGGTTAACGAGGCCGCCATTCGAGGTGGGAATGGATTCGAGGGGTTTTGGGTTTTTCGTGGAATCCATTGGGTTGCTGTTGGTGCTTGGGAGGCTGGTACAGGAGGAGAGAGAATCGCACAGGAACATGTCGCTGTCGTTCATGGTCGAGGAGACGCTGGAGATTGTTCTTGGGACATGGATTTCATTCATGGATAGAACCGTGTCTTCCAGAGTAAGTAGATTGTCATTTTCCCAGGTCCATTCCTCGAGCGGCCATTCTTCGATAGTCGGGTGTATCGCGGCAGAAATGGCGTGACGTTGTATGGGAGAGGCAATGTTGACAGCTGGGTCGGCCCTATCGCTCGTCTTGGGCCTACCATCTTCATCGCCCCCGACGTGGATAGAGTTTGCTTGAGAATGAAGGCATGCTGAGGAATGCGAATGACTTTGTTCCGTCTGTTTCTTCTTTTTCCGGGTACCTTGTACCCTGCCGACTCGCGACTCTGTATATATGCACTCCGCTTGGATGCTGATGCAACGGCTACATCCCGTCTTCTCTCCGCTGCACTTGACTTTTGCAAAGTTACATTGATTGCAGGCAGCTCTGAGTCTAGCCGGTTTCCGTTGATGTGTACTGCTGTGGCTACTTTAGATGAAGTTGAAAATTGAATTCATGGGAAGAGAAAAAGAAAGAAAGAAAGTATAAAATAACCGCAAAAAGAAAAAGCAAGAGAAAAAAAGAGGGGGTGGGGTGGGTGGAAAAGGTACAAAGCAATGAGATAAAGCGGGAGTGGCAGGGTAAAAATGTTAGGAATCGACAGGAGACTTACCCGGTGATACGTTTGTCCGCGTTCATCATTGCACGAGTATTTTTGTGTTTTTTTTAGTTTGTTCCCTCTGACTGTGCTCAGCAAAATGAACTTAATTGCTCGTCAGATAAACGGTAAGACGAACAGTTACGCCACCCTGACTGAGGGTAGAGCGGGGCTATAAGCAGTTTAGCTGAGAAATAGCCCCAAGCGTATTCACATCCTTGTTAGGAGATGTGCGCCTATCATGGCCTGACAGAAGTGTCAGGCACCCCTCCTTGCTAATACAAGGAAGAGAGCAAGGAAATCTAATCGGTTGTGCTACTACAAAACTATCTACTCTCACACAAAAAACCCCGTGTCCCGCATTAGTTGACTCCCTTGTATGGCTTAGTATAGTCCATAGTACGGAAGTCAATGCCACAATGGCCATACAGCATCAAGGGAGCGGGCATCTTTCGGACTCTCTTCTCCACTATGCCCAATTCCATGGATGTACGATAAAACAGTGCGGCGTGGTTCTGAGGCCTATGTAGTTTTTGATAAGATGGAAGAAAGCATTGGTTCAGTCGGTGTCCGAAAATCGAATGGAAACGCGACGGACCGGTCGAGTAGATTGAGACAGAGGTGATGTTGACCGGCGGCCGGGATGTCATGTCCGACATTGCAGAAAATGAGGTGTGCTGGGTCTCTAGAAAGTGAGTGGATTGGCTAACCAGGTTGGTTCATTCAAACTTCAAGATTCCATTGTCTATACTGCCACTGGTCCTCGAAACGGGAGACAGAGCCCGAGTGACTTGCATGCAGCGCGTCACCACAGATGCAGTCCTAACCTTTCTTGGACACAAACACACTGTATAACACTTTCGGCTGTTGACAGTGTGCACCAACGACACTGCATACATATGTACCGTAAATGCGCTAGACAGTTCACATCCTCACCGAGTCAAAGAGGAAAGCTAAAAGAAGGAGAAGAAAAAAGCGGATGGGGGGAAAAGGAAAAACGAGAAGAGGAAGGAGGGACGCAAACTCAAATTCCAACAACGCAGCTTTCCGGCGCAGCAGCTTGGTCTTAAGGTGAAGGTATGTCCAAGGTAGGGATGGTAAAATACGGTACAATTGGCAATTGTACATGTACGTACGAAAAATCGTATATATACCGTACATACGGTATCTTTCGTACAGACGTTAGTACAATTAAAATCCACTCGTACATACGTACCGTACGTACGGTGTTTCGTACGTACGTACACTACCCTGTCCCTACATACAAGAGGGGGACATGTGGAACTGAGTAGTGGGTCTCTAAAGCGACCAATCAGCATGCGCAAAATACCTCGACTGTCCAATCAAGATATATTCTACGCAGACCCACTACTCAGTTCTACATGTCCCCCTCTTGTACCAAGATCAACCCACCCTTCCACCTAGACCACGGTCTGAGACTCTGAGGCGTCTTCCCCGCAGGATCCTGTGTCAGCCTCATACAGGCGGGCACTATTGCCGTCCAGTCAGAGGCGGTAATAATCGTAGTGGTGGTGTGAGGGGTTAATTTATCAATCTTACTGCATGAAGCGGCAATACGTGAACGGGAGAAAAAGGTTGCAAATCCAGTTAGACGATAGCGCTAGCCGCCGGTCCGTAGCGTTTCCGTACTCCACAACTAGTTAGTTACCGTAGCAATACGTTATATATAACATAAAAGTTGCAGCTAATCGGGCCGGTCCGCGGCTCGCTTACCCATGAACCGAAAGTGATTTAGCGCTTGCCTCATTAGGTAAGCCTCCTTGCACGCACGGCCATGGAAGATCAACGACCTTAAGATAGCCTTTTCTGACGACAACAACAACGTGAAGGGGAGGAGGAAAATGAAAAACTGCGCCTGGGGGTGGCAGAGTAAATGGAATACGCTTTATTTCTCGTAGGTAATGCCCAAGACAGAAAGGCATGAGTATCCATGTGTGAAGAATGAATGAAGTCATTAAGACCATAAATGGCGTACCCACAAGTCCCTCTGGGGAAACTAAAATAGTAACCATATAAAAACATACCTAAGGACATTAATAAACTGAGGAAATATGAGCAAAAAGAGCGGGCCCCACCCATATTACAAAAATATTGACCTAGCCGCTCAATCAAATCCATGTGTTAATTCAACCCGAAACCATCTCCAAATTGAGCCGTTTCTATCGAGGACTCTTCATCGACCATTGTCAAATGAATGCGAAAATCTATCAAAAATACAAGGTCGAAAAGTTGAAAAGGAGGACACAGGGAAACAGGCGCACTTGAGGAGAAGAGACGAGGGCAGTCGCCCGTCTGGAAATCAAGCCGACGCGGAGTCAATGCTCGTCTCCTGCTTCTTCTCCTCCTCCAGCCCGAACTCCGTGTTCAATTGTGTCCGCATCGCCACGTGCTTCTCTGCAAACGCCAGCACAAAGCCCAGCAGGCTGAACGCCATGCCGCCATACCACACGGGCCGCAGTCCCACCACGAGCATATCAATCACCTGCTTCTTGGCCTCGGGCGCCAGCGACTGCACAAACCCAGATGAGACGAGACTGTACGCCTTGCCACCCGCAAACGCGCCCGCCACCGAGGGATCCGTGACCATGCCCAGATGCTTGTCTGTCTCGTTGTTGAAGATGATAGCTGGGATGGCGATGCCCCACATGAAGCCGAAGCTGCGCATAAAAGAGAAAAGGGCGGCTGAGCTGGCATTGTCTGCGTCGCTCAAATTGGCCTGGATGGCTGGGAGCACTGTGATCATGAGTACGCCCATGCCAATAGACGCAATAATCTCGAAGCACACCCACATAGCCTTGTGCGAGTTCTCGTCGAGTAGGACAAGCAACCCAAATCCGACCGCCGAGAGGCCAAATCCGACGAAGTGGAAAGGCTTGTACTTGCCCACCTTCGTCATGATCCCGCCAGCCACGATGCCCGAGGGAACACTGAAGATCATAAATGGGAGGAGATATACTCCGGCCTTGAGCGGATTCACTCCAAGCACACCAAGGAAGTACACAGGCAGGAAACTCGTGGCCCACAGGAGCAGTAGCGCGGCGTCGAAGCCGAGGAAGAAACCGATCAGCGACGTGCGCGTTCCAAACAAATGCGGAGGCACGCTGGGGACCTTGCACATGGGGAGCGCCTCGTACACGTGGAAACCGACCCACCCGACGAAACCTAGGACTAGCGGCACAACGATATGGTACGTACTCCAGCCGTAGATGGTACCGCCCATGATGAGACCCAGGAGCAGTGCCGTCATGCTCGCGATGAAGAAGAAACCGCCCAGGTAGTCGATCTTGGCCAGCGCAGAGCCCCAGCTAGGGTTCTTTCGGTGCGAGAGGCGCATGAAGAGGGACTGGACGCCAAATGTGATGCCACAGAGAGGCAGGTTCATAAAAAAGATCCACCGCCAGTCCTTCTGCGCGATGGCGCCGCCAATAATGGGTCCTAGGGTCGATCCAATAGCACCCGCAGAGTTGACCATGCCTAAAAACTGACCTCGCTCACGCAGAGGCACCATGTCGCAGGCGATAATCTCGATCAGGACGAACTGACCTCCGCCGCCAAGACCCTGGATAGTACGTCCAGCAATGAGCATGCCAACGGAATGGGCGCCGCCGATGATGCCACTGCCGAGCATAAATAAAAGGACGGAAATCAACATGGGCCAGCGTCGTCCAAAAATATCCGCGAGCTGCCCAATAAGAGGCTGGACGACGGTAGAGGCGAGAAGGAAAGAGCTCGAGACCCAGACGTATTGCTCGTCGGCACCCTTGATGGCATGGGAAATGGTCGGCAGTGCCACGCTCATGACGGTTATATCGAGGGAGACGGTCAGGAGAGCAAAACACAGCGAAACCAGGACAAGCCAAAATCGCCATGTGCGAGGCTCGGAGGGGGCCTCGTCGGCTACGTTGGTCACTTCCTTGGTGGCAGGTGTAGTGCCATCTATGCTCCTGGCGCCGACGTTGGTATGGCCCTTTGCGGTGCCGGGCCTGGACGAGGCGTTGACGGGGCCTAGGTCGTCGGTGGAGTGAGGCGTTGTCATGGCTGACAACGAGGTAGAGTATGTGTATGTATGTTTGTGTGTTGTTCGTTTGTTTCAAACTTTTTAGATGAACGAGAAGGTACAGAACGAGGGAGGGGGAGTAGCAAGCAGGGCGGGCAAAAAAAAAAAAAAAAAAAAAAAAAAGAAAGAAAAGAAGAAGAACAAGAACAAGGGAAAAAAAGGATCGTAGGGTTGGGAATTATCAAAAGAAGCGGGGGCGGCGTAGTATGTCTCTACTGTGCCTCTTCCAACAGCCTTGGCGCCACAATCAATTAGACAGGGTCTCAGAAGCAGGCAGAATATTGATTGATGTCTGCAATGTTACCATTTGGGAACGAGGCAAACTGGCCCATTCTCGGCTGCCGGATCAAATGTACGCATGCCGAAAGCAGCGACGCCGCACAAGGGTGACAGGGGTAATCAGGATACGATAAGACGACAATGGTGAATGATACGAGGACATTGACAACGGTAGCTGTAGGCGCCACTAGTCTGCATCCATAGTTCTTGGCGACTAACCGAAAAAGGTCTCACGCAACGTTAGACGTCTACACACTTTTAAGATGTTTTTCGAACTAGCTGTTTCGTCGAAGTAATTTGTATAAACATCGTAATGATGATATGAATTGGACTTTGATTCTTGGAGTTGGGTTTCAATTCAAAATGGTGGATGGTATTGGTTTCTCACACTACTAACAATGATGTATATAAATCGATATCAATAGCTACTTTATATCCAAGGAATGGCATTGGTGTGCCCGTTACAATCAAATTTCTACCGTGCACGGCGTTCTTCGATCTCAAACAAGGCCCTGCTGCTCAAAGTTGTCGGCAATGATTTGGTTGGAGACGGCGGCGCCTACCAGGCTACCGCTGTTCTGCGCCTCGGGAATGATTTTTCGAGGCTGAGAGTTGTCCCCACAGCAAAAAACGCCGCGTATGTCGGTCTGCAACCAGGGTTGGTTCGTAGCAATGTCGCCCGAGGGTAGGAGAGGAAGGCCCAGCTGCTCGGCAAAGGGACCCTTGTTCTTGCTCAGAGGGTAGTGGCCGATGAAGGACTCTGCGACGGTGGTGCCATCTTCGAACTCGATGCCGACGGTCGTATCAGTGTGAGGGGAGGACGCATCGGCATCCACCTTGACAAACCTAGCGATCTTGCGGTCGTCGGTCCGAAAGAGGTCGCTGGTACCGAATGCGGACCCAAACGATTTGGCCAACTCCGTGTCGCCGTTTGTGTAGATAGTGACTTGGTTTGATATCTGCGTGGCGTAGCGCGCGGCGTGCATCGACTTGGGCACATCCTGCATCACGTCGACGGCCAGAATGCCGCTGCTCTTGGCCTTCTCCGTGGTGTACCCTTTGTAAAAATAGCAGTGATAGCTGTTTGGGCAGGGATGGCTCCGGAGTCAGCAGCGCGCTCTCTACACCTATCGGAGAGGGACTTAGATAGGCCCAGCACTCACATGCCCTTTCCCCAGAAGCTTTCGTAGCCTTCGATAGCAGGGAATATATCCTCGCATCCTGTGGCCAGGACCAGCTTCTTTCCGACCCACTTTTTCCCCAATGCATCCTCGGCTGCGAATTGTCCTTTCTCCGTCTGGCTTACTCTGATGACGGTTGTCTCCTCGATTGAAACGTTAGGATGCCGCGAGAGTAAGTTGTCGCGGCATTCTTTGCGGAAATTGGCCGGACTTTGCCCATCATGTCCAACCAACATGGTCATGTTGGGGAACATCTTGTTGCGGTACTCATTGTTGTCCAGGATCTTGACCGTGTGGGACAGGCGTGCGAGCGCCAGGGCTGCGGTAAGACCCGCCGGACCAGCACCGATAATCAGGACTTCTGCGTCAAGGGACATTGTTGCAATGTAGTGAGCAACGACGAATGAATGATGGCGGCTAAATCAAAGCAGCGGCAAGGATTGTGTTATTTTGGGACAAGAAGAATCAAATAATTCAAGGTACGGTATCGATGGCTCTGTCGCACGCCTCACCACGCCTCTATAAATGATGCATATGGGTAAGGTACACCGGTTCCCGAAAAAGATGCATACGCTCGGGACGCAAAGCATATTTATTGCTGAAAACAGCAAGGGCATCAGAGCCAGAGACATGTGGACGTCCAAAGATGCTCGTACGCTACTAACTAACTACACAAGTATACTGTTTTGAACGCGCTCGCCCTGGAAACTTACTTTGAGACTAATATGGTGTATGGGGTAGTACTCCTAAGGGATGAGCTACTTGGCCCTTAGTACCGTCGCCAATATCTTCGGCATCCAATCGCGCTTGGCATCGAAGCTAACTCTATGGGGCCTCATGGTGCCCGAATATCTACAAGGGGGGAATCCCTACGTACCTCTCGACGTAGACTTTGCTAAGGCTGAACGGGAGCGGGCTCTCTGCGCCGACTCTAAGGCGCAAGCACATGTCTCCAACCAATGGCAATCCTTGCCACATCACCAAAGTCACCCAGACATATCCGACCACAGTCTTCATCGAGCCGTTACCCTCCATCATCTTTGGTGAGATCCTCCTGCCACACCACTGTAGAAAGTCCTCCACGGTGATGGCACTTACATTCCACAGGAAGAAGTAGAAAAAGCCCAGGGATCGTTCGCCCGGGGTCAGGTTGGCGGGATGCGGCATTTGGAGAGACGCGAGCGAGTGGAACGTTCCAGAGATGAGGAAAGAGAGCCATAGTTTTGTGTAGGATGACATGTTGGTTCCCTTTCGAATATTGAAGTAGGCGCAAAAGGCTTCAGTGTACTGGGAAAGCATCTACGCCCCTCGCGTCAGCATGTTGAGGTTCTTTTTCTCGGGGGCGGGCAAAGCTTTTATTAATCATTCGGATGGTCTTACATGACGCAGCTGTTGATGCCAATAACGGCCCCAAAAATCGCGAACCGTCGTGGTGCCGCGGATGGGGTTGAACATGGAGGGCCAATCCTACGCACCATTTTGTTAGATCATCAATCACCAATGGAAAAATTAGCTCCTTACGCCTGGCGAAAAATCTCACCTCTGGATGGCTCAAGCCTAGTAAAACGGCCATGAAGGCAAACTGCTCATACTGCATGCTCATGGCGAAATACGGAGTCGCGCCAAAGACGAAGACTTTGGCAAAGCCCCAACGCCAATCCGCGTGACGCATCGTCATATACTTGCTGTTGAGCTGGCCGATATGGCCATCCGGGGTAGTATAGAGCAGCCGAATGCCCAATTGGAAGAAGAAGTCGGCCAGGAGCAAGTTCTTCGCGAACTTCAGAGCGCGCGAAGCAAGGAAGCGCGACTTTGACTGCGGCAGCACCGCCGGAACGTTCTTGACCTCGTAGTTCCAGCGAATGCCGCGCGTGTTGAGCATCAGACTGATGGCCCACTTGACTTTTGCGAACCCAAACGCGACGTAGCTGCTGGGCTCTCTGGCTGGCCGGTCACTGCGCCAGTAGTGGAACTCGGGAGGATCGGAAAAGTTGAGCTTGGCCAGCGTGGCGAGATAGAAAGACCAGCCGATGTTGAATGGCTGGGCCCTGGCCATGTCATTTGTGAAGTGTGGGTGCGTGAGCGCGTAGCTGGCGAGGCCGACAATGAGCATATTGAAAATGGTGCGTCGATATCGGAATTGGGGACTGGCGAGGGCAACGACTTGGGCAATGTAGAGCAAAAAATGCGGCACAATGGAAGACTGTGGTTCTTGGAGCGTCGTATTCGCATGAGGTGCGGCAGCTTCAAGGTGCATGTTGGTCACTTTCAGATGATCTGACAGAATGTTGAAAAGAGGCTGCGCGGGAGTGAAGATATTGACGGAATATATCATGTGTCCGAATGTCGCATGATGGCAAGTTTCTCCCACAACATACCAATCAACACAAACCGATCATGGAGATGAATAAGCCCGAACGGGCCGAGCCAAAGCCTGAGCCGAGCAAACAGACCCTTAGGGTGAAGGATCAAGTGGATACTTCAAGCTCAAGGTCTGACATGCATGGGCTAGCATTTCGTCGATGTGCTGTCAAGACATGTGAAGTTGGGTCAACGCCCGAGATGAATTGTTTGGCGTAGTAATGATAGTCCACTGGACTGTGTGCTCTGTGCGGAAACTTTTCAAGGGGTAAGAATTGATGACATGTGTAGGTATCGCAGCTTGATTTCAAACTTGTACCAAAGCGGTAGGTAATTACATACACAGGGAAATATGAGATTAGACTTGTTTCCCTGTTGCTTCTACTATCTACGCTTTGAGAGGCTTCTGTGCCCATAGGACGAAATGCTTGTACTCCCAGCCTTCCTTCTTCGTCTCCTCCAGCAATTTCTGCGGCATGGCGTCGAGCTGCTCGCGCGGGATGCTGATGGGAGGCAGCATCTTTGTTGTTGTGCTCACACCCAGAGCGGTTGCAAACAAGCTTGCCTCACTCGTTTTGCGGATCTTGTCGCTCGCACGAGCGCCGAAAGGCGTTACAACAATCGTGTAGTCGATATTTTCCAAGCCCGCTTCCTTGAAAATGGGGATTAACTTCTCCCGTAAGTCGACACCCTGACCAGCGCTGACTGTAGTGAAGAGATCTCTAACAGCAGTTGCAAAAATTTTCCCCTCAGGCCCGATATTCCAGCCGTCCCACTCCAGCTCGCACATCTGGATCCAGCCGCCAGGCTTTACAAGGGCGATCAAGTTCTTGACCGCGCTTTCAAGCGAGTTGATGCCGACACCAGGTAGAGCCATTCTCGAGTGGACTAGATCAAAGGACCCTTTCCACTGTACAGGCCATGGCTCCGTCATGGATTGGTGCTTGTACGTGGTGTCGGCGGGCGTAGTGGTCGGGAACCACTGGTCCTCAATATCAGTGCCTACCCATTCGTTGTCTGCGCCCGCCTCTGCACGCGCATCTCGGATCCAAATCCCTATGGAGATGAGATTAGTAAGCACGCTGAATGTTGGAAAGAGCCCTGAGTTTACCGCTTCCAGTGGCTTGATCCAAGATCTTATAGCCGCCCTTGGACAAATCTAAGGGGGCATAGACACAACGAGGGTTAGCGTCGTGGATGACCTTGTGTTGCATGTCAAGACGCTCAACCTCTGTCTGTTCGGCACCGAAGATGACATTGTCGTCGTTGGTGCCTGTCTTTGAGGCTGCAGTAATATCTGGACCGGTAGACATAATGGATGGACAAGTGCGTGTAAGAGGGAAGAGAGTGTCGAAAGAAGTGAAGGCGTGTACTAGAGAAATAGAGTGCGTGAGTGGGTGTTGAGGACAATGATGAGCGGGAAAGACGTAAATGTATAGAATGGTGGGGTAATGATGGTAGGGGATGGGCGCCGCCGCCTACTACGCCTCACAGCTGTCAGCGGCCTCCGGATTCGGGCCCCGAATGATGCTAGAAGAGATCATGCCGGCTCAGGTATCATGCGATGTAAAGTACGTTAATGTAGTCCTAACGGCATCCCCCGAACCGAAGTCCGTTCCATGGGTCCTAACCCCATTTCATTTCCTTGCAAAATAGATAATTTATCCACTTACGTAATCACTGCTTCTGCAGGGTGTTGTGACACTCTACCTATTACCCTCCACGACCATTCCGTACCGTGCCTTCTCCATCATCACCGCTACTACCACATTTACTCTGATTATTTACCACCACCGTCATCACCAACATCGTCCACACCCACAAATTCTTCAGACCACACTCTTTCGAAGAACATACTTACTTCCCAGAGCACTGTCTAGTGCTTGTACACCATGGCTCCAGCGCCACAGTCAATGGGCGGCGAAATGCCCGATTTCCACACTCATCCTCTGGTGCCTTCTCCTACAGGAACCTCCAATTTCGTCGACCCCGTTACCCGGGCCCCAATGGCGACTGCGATCGCGACTGTGGTGCTGGTTCTCGCGTTTATTGCTACCTGTCTTCGTTTCTACGCTCGTCGTTGCATCCTAGGTAACGTGGGCGTTGACGACTGGGTAGGGCTGGCGGCGATGATCGTTACAGCCGAGTATACTATTTATGCTATTGTTCTCTTCAACTTGCCCGGGATGGGTCCGCATATGTGGGATATTCCAGGTATCGTCTTCTTTGACAATGCATACGGCCTGGTAAATCATCAGTTCCAATTGATTTGAATATTGCGCTGATTCATCCTCTGCAGCGACTGCTCTTCACCGAAATCATGTACTGCCCAGCAGCCTACCTGATCAAGCTCTCCATTTTCCTGCTCTATAGACGCGTCTTCATCTCGCCAGGAGGTAGGGCCAAAGCATTTATTATGGGTGGTATATATATTTCGACCGTCATGTACGTCATCATGTTCGTACTGAGCTGGGCCTTCTGCACGAAGAGCGCCAGCGTCGTCGATGGCGGCGGGTGCCATCAGAAAGGCGCCTATGTGGGGTGGGCTCTCGCGACTGTGAACATTGTAACCGACATCTACCTTTTGGCCATCCCACCTTTTGTCATTGTGAAGTTGCAGATCACGTCGCAGCGCAAGTTTGCCATTAGCTTGTTGTTCTTCTTCACTGCCAGGTAGACCCCCTTCTTTCCACCCTTTTCCCTCCGCCCCAGTAGCCGTGACCTATCTCACCATGTTGCAGCGCAACAATTAGCAGCATTTTCTCCGTTTATTACCGCGTCTACGTAGGCAATAACAGCATGGACTTCTCTTGGAACATCGTCCCAGCAGCTGTCGCAACGTACGGATCCCAACTCTCCGATTCCCTTCTTCTCCCAAAACGAACCTGAATGGCTAATACAAAAACCCCAACAGGATCACGGAGCTCAATCTCGGCATTGTATGCAGCTCCCTTCCAGCCGTCAATATCCTCTTCCACAAGGCCCGTATCCAAGCCCGCAACAACTACGCCACCTTCGGCACCTCCGGCAATGCGACTAAACCTAGCCTCCTATCGCGTGTCTCTAACAAGATGCGCTCGTCTGAGTCGAACATGTCGGATGATCACGACACGCGCGGTCACCAGGGGACGTTTCAGAGTGATCATGATATCGTTAGACTCATCGATATTCAGCAGTCCTCAGAACCTCTTCAGAAGCACGCCAGTTCGCTTGAGAGACCTTTGCCTACGAAAAGCTGATTTATACACGAGTTTTGACTTTTTGATAGTTCTTCTATGTTTTGCAAGCCCTATTTTTTATTTTTTATTTTCTTCTTCTTTTCGAATTCCGTTAGCCTTTAGTTCTTAAGGTTTCATAGGCTTTCTGTTAGGTAACTAGTTGATGTGTAAAGTAACAAAATATCGCATGAAATTTTTCCTTGCTATCTTTTATATGATTCCCCCCCCTTCCCCCTCCACTTTATTACTACTAAGTGGAGCGGTTTGTTGTGTTTTTCTTTTTCTTTTTCTTTGTTTTCGAGTTGCTTAATGTTTTCTTAATTTCTTTCACCCCCCTTTTTTTGGTTTGGGTAAAGTACTTGGGTACAGTTATATTAACATAGTATGATGGTTATAAGATAATATAGATTACTGTAGAAACATATAATAAAAGTAAAGGGTTTAGGCAGTACTGCGCCCGTGTTTATCCATTAGAGATGATCAACATCACTTGCGTGCGGGGTAACAGCCAGATGGCGGCGCAGCATTTCTAGACATAACCACAAGAGGAAGGTAGAGGCACTCATATTGCTGAAATATCAAGTAATTGATTATCCCCACCGGATAACCCATATAGAGCGGCGTAGCCATCATCAATCAACGACTAACTTGAACATGCCAGCTGCACTACGCCGCGTGTTTGTAACGGCGGGCTGCCGGCTGCCTTATCATCTTCTCCTTTGCTTTGTTGCGTTCTCCTTGGCTCTATTTAGTCCTTGTCCCGTCTACTCATCGTTATCTTAGACCATGCTCGGGTGCCCGTGTTTCTCAGCTTGCAGCTGCAGAGTTGCGGCCACGCACGCTATACCACCGTTATGCATAGCGGGTGCAACTGCTTTGGCCATGACCATGTTATCCCCTGCGGCAAACACGCCCTTCGTGCTTGTCTGTAGCCAGGGCTGGCTCACTTCGATATCTTCAAACGGGCCACCAGTCTTTAGCCCTAGCTGTTGCACCAGCGGTCCACGAGGGACGGTATTTGGCGCGTGCGCAAGAAAGGATTTAGTAACACTGCTGCCGTCCTCAAATTCTACGGTAATGCCTGGGTCAGCCGCGACAAGGCGCTTAATCTTACGGCTATCTGTCCTAATTTTGTTGATAGAGCCGCCAATAAGATCAATGAGTGTCTTCTCCAAGGCCTCGTCGCCATTCGTATACATAACAACGCTGTTGGAGAGTTGGCTGGCGTGGCGAGCGACGTTCATAGCCATCTGAGGCATGGCCGCAGCGAACTGCACGCAGAGCACGCCCGAGTCGCCACCTCGCTGCTCGTACCCATGGCAAAACATGCAGTGAAAACTAGCCAGACATGTCAATCATAGTTGCACGGGAAGGATCCACGGAGGTTAATACGTACATTGTCCTACCCCAGTTTTCTTTGTAGCCGTCGATTTCGGGAAAGCGTTCTTCAACTCCCGTAGCCAGGATCACCTTTTTGCCAGACCACAACCTGCCATTTGCGTCACCCACCTCAAAGCCACCCTCGATCTCCTTAATAGAGGTAATTTCAGTGTTTTCGATGGAGGCAGTTTCATAGTGCGAAATAAGATCCTCGCGAGAGATGCGACGGAATTCTGCGGGGTCTCGGTGGTCCCACGAAGGCACGTTGTGCATGTGTTTAGACATCCAATTGCGGTACTTGCCCGAGTCAAAGAGAATCACGGTATGGAGCTGGCGCACCAAGCCCGTAGCTGCAGCGAGGCCAGCAGGTCCGCCCCCAATGACGAGGACGTCGGTCTCAGGCGCAGAAGTTGACATGGCTGATGGTTTCTGTGAGCGGCGGTGTCTGATGGGGTGCGGAGCAAGTGTGGTAATAGTGGATTTGGAGAATATACAGTTGATGTGGTAATCTGGCGCGATGATGGACCAAGGGCGCTACCTAAATACGCATAAATAGGTATTCATAACCTGGTGAGTGGCGTGAAACAGCGTGCCGCACATCTTATCTGCCTCTTCTTCGGTTGGAGGGGGCGTACATGTGTTGGTGCGGCACGGGGGCCGATATAACTCGGCTTTTTCTGGCAGCGCGCAACGCAACTTACTCTTCGATTCTCCTTTTCTCCGCCGAGGTTTATCTTGCCCCCAGAGAAAAAAAATGGGAGAACTAGCGCTTCTCGCCCAGCTTCTGCTTACGTTGTCTCCAAATCCACCATGTCCACCAAGGGCAAGAAGAGCGATAACCCAGTCGCCATGAATGGCGCTGCCGAAACCTAAAAAGACATCCGCTTCTGGCTCGTGTTTTTGAGCCCGGCCTTTGGTGCCAACGTCAATGCCACCATTCTGTCAATCTTTTTGCCTACCCTTACATCTGGGTTCATGCATGTCGTCCCGCGAGCGGGGCCAATAGCTTTTCATTGTTCTTATATTCTCCAGCGTCGGCGTCATTATTAGCCCCACCGTTGGAGGTGCATGCACGACTGACTCCACCTGGAGATCCTTAGTCTTCCTTTTGGTGCCCTCGCCTTTATCATCGCCGCTGTCTTCTTGCGTCTTAAAAGCCCAAAGGACGCGTCGTGGAAAAACAAAGTACTCCGCGTTGATTATGTCGGCAACCTCATCCTCATACCTGTGACATGTGCCCTGTTGCTAGGCCTCGTCATGGGCGAGGTCGTTTAACCGTGGAGCTCGCCTAGAATCATTGTCCCTCTTCTCCTTAGGGGCTGCGGGTGGATTCTTATCCATCTTCACCAGAGTTCCCGCTGGTGCAAGGAGCCCACCATGCTAGCCCGTTTGTTCACAAACCGCACTGCTGCCGTCGGCTTCCTGCTGGTTTTTCTCTAACTCGATGCTCATGGAATGAGCGTTCTACTTTCTCTTACTATTTCCAAACTGTGAAGAGCGCCTCGGCCGTACGGGCAGGCATTTATGCCCTTCCCTACAACACTTTCATCATCCCAGGTGCCATGCTATCGGGTATGGTGGTCTATAAAGCGGTACCAAGGAGTGCATTTCGGTGGTTCCGCCCTCTGCACTCTAGGCCTCGGGCTATTCACCACTATTGATGAGAATACATCAACTGTCAAATAGGTCTTTTAGCAAATTTTCGTCGCCATCGGACTAGGCTTCCTCATCACAACAGTTTTGCCAGCCATCCAGTCGTCACTCCCTGAATCTGACGTGGCTTTCTCTACTGGCACACACGCTTTCCTGCGCTCATATGGTTTCATCTGGGGCTTCTTGATCCCCAATCTCATCTTCAACATTAACATTAGCGACATCATGAAAATTGTAGGGAATGCAGAGGTGCGCCCCAGAATCTTGAATGGCGCAGCCTACTCACAGCCCAACAGCGAATTCTTTCATTCGCTATCAGGATGGGACCACGAGCAGGTGCTGCAGCTGTACACAGGCGCCTTCACGCACATATGGTATGGCGCCATCGGGTTTGCACTGCTCGCAACTTTGAGCACGCTCATCGAGAAACGCATCCCGCTGCGTACTGAGGTGAATACGGAATATGGAATAGAGCGAGATGAGAAGGATGCAGGTGTGGAGACCATGAACTAGGAAGAGAAATGTCATGTGACTGATGGCAGCAGGTCGGCGGAACAAGCCAAGATTGGCGTCGTCGCCAATGAAAATTTAGGCCCAATAGCAGCTAGAGAAGGTCCTATGAAGACAGAAACGTCGGAAGTGTCTCAGACATGAAGGCCTAGCCTGGGCTTAGCAGGATGCTGGTTGAAATAGAGTTGCGGGGAAATTAGTGTGTGCACTCTAGTGACAACCTTAATTTCACCGCCATTACGCCGTCCTCAGCAATCGCTTTTAGGTTAAGAGACTCTATCATACGTTTATGCATCGAAATATGTCCAGTAGGACAATGAAATATGTCGAAATGAGGTTACCTGCGGATATACTGTGCGGGTAGGTAGGGTGAATAGTTGATTGATTTCATCTACCTCGTGGCTGGAGGCATTTGATATCAATGATATATACATTTTTTCTGATAAGCTAGTGCGCCCCTGAATCGATAGGCCATTTATCTTCACTAAAATATACTCCTTTGCCCCCGTATTACTTATTCCTGGTGTATTCTTCTTTGATTTAGAGACTGGTCTCTCCCATTCGCATAAAAACAATGATGGTCATTCAATTTAGATTTCACCCTCTCTGCCCATCTTGCGCAAAGAAATTTCCGTTGGCGCTTGAATACCTGGGATTCTGGTTTGCTAATAAACACAGCGCCAGGCAATTACATGCCATGTGCGTGCCTCATGTATTACGAGTTGGATCATTTGGCAGAGCGATTCTACCTCCATTTATGGCGTGTTGAAACATTTACATTGTGTGTACATCCTTAGTGCAGGACAATTTCATTGCAAGCAGTTGTTTATACTGATAGTGGTTACATTATTATTTGGGACTCAGTTGTCCTCAACCCCCACACCTTCCTTTTTAACAGGTGGGGGCACGAACTCCAAAATCATCTAGACCGTTCCCTCCGAGCTTTCAAACTCCAGGCCCGACATCTTATTATCCAGCCCTTGGTCCTCCTTCTCAAGATCCTGGCCCCCGCGCACCATCACGGTCTTGGCGATCCGTGGCATACCCATGAAATTGCCATTTGCGAGCTGCGCTTCCCCCCCTGCTATCTCTTCCGTGGAACTGGCTTGAGTGATTGTCCTGTCGGATGGTGGTGTGGTGGTTGCAGCTTGGTAGGCTGCGAGGAGGGAGTTGAAAGAGGAGGCGGGGGGGGGGGGGGGGGGGGGGGGGGGGGGGGGGGATGTAAGAGATGCAAAAATTGATCAATCAATAATCGCACTGGTTTGATTCGTATATATATCAAACAGGGGATGATGAGATGTTAACGAGGCAGTTACGGGTCTTGGGGAGATTTAGTCATAGCCTCGCAGAAAATTGAACTTTAGATAACTAAGCATTCTGCACTATTCCAAATTACTAACCGAATCCATCAACTTGAATGGTTCTTGTGCATTAAAATTTGGAAATATTAACTTTGGGCTGTGGTATCATTGCGGTGAGACACGTGCGAGTGACTTTTGGCCAAGGTCTTGTCCAGAGGATTCTTTTCCGCGAGAGTCCTCACTTTGAGTGAGGGGGAGTGTCAAAATGGGTATTATCCCATTCAGATTCTTAGACTATCGGTTACAGTTGCTCTTTATGTCTAAGTGTATGAATTTATTATTCTGCTTTTCAGGAAAGGGTTTCGGCGTTCTTTGCTCACAGCCAAGAATGGGTAGACTGGAAAGAATGCCGCCTGCCAATTATTCTTCGAATTGTAGACCTATTCAATGTCTACCATTCCGTTAAATTTTTCTGCAGTCACCGTAACACTTTAACATAACGTCGCAACCTTCCTCCGAAGCACTGTGTGGCGTGGCCATACCGTAAGCCAGTGGCTACTTATCCGAGAACTAATTCCAAGTTAATCACAAGTTGAGAACGAGCTATTTTTGGCCTCCGTCTATCATGGCTATGCAATTGAGTATAAACCCAATTTTGATGACTCAACTGATCTTCGGACGGACCAATGATGGAAAGAGGCGCATGATGAATAGAAAGATGGAGGCCTTCGCAGAAAATTTGGAGAGCACGGACATGATACTGCTGGTAAACATGGCCTAGATACAGTAGGGGGTCAAAAAAAAAGAGTAATCTTTTTTATTTACGTTTTTAAATAGCTATAACTTTTGCAATTTAAGAGCTATAAATATAATTTTTATAAATTTAAAAAGCTAAGATTTAAGAGATTAAGAGGGTAATAAGCTTTGGCGCTAAGACTTTAGTCTAAATTTTATATATAGGCTTAAAATGTGTACTTTTTTTTACTCTATCTTCTAGTAGTAATAACTTTTTAATAGTATATAAAAAATAAGCTAAAAAAATATACTAACTAAAATAGGCTTAGGGGAAACACTAGTAGTAAAATTTTAAAGG
>KZ805340.1:6174-22235 GCA_003073855.1 Periconia macrospinosa | reverse complement strand
TTGTCCTTTGTAACATTGAAATTTGCATTGGATGGCGAAGAAAGATCTGAAACAGATGTAACGGCCGATCCATGGCTGTGCCCTGTACCACTAGATTCACCTGCATTGCGTCGCTTTTGTCGTGTCTGCGGGTGCATTGAACTGGTACGTTTAGCCGGGAATGTGTAATCCAAAAGGTCTTCTATCGAACTATCAGATTCCTCAAGGGCCCCAAGTATATTAGAGTCTTCATTCAGGGATGTTCGAGACTCCTGACTCATGGTGTACGTCTCTGTCTCTGACACTGCAGTCACAAAGCTTGGGGCTGGGCTGGCGCCTGCATCATTAGTCGGTGTCTCAGCTTCTACAGGATTTGTTCTCTCGTTCGCCTGGCTAATTGCCTCATCCCTCTTATCTTTGCACCAGTCTCGTCCGTTTCTGTATGCACGGAGTCCGTCTCGACAGGTGTCTGGGGTGTCGGTCATAGCAAAGGATCGGAGCTGAGTCATATGGTACTCTGGACGGCCTCCAGGAGTGCGTGGCGGGGCTACGTGGCTGGTGTACATCTTGAGAGTGCCATCATGATATGTAGAGGTTACAGTGTATGCGTTGTTGTCATAGACAGGTTCGGCTCTTCCATGTGACTGAAGGCTGTGCATGCCTCTCGCTCCCAACGCACCGTCGTAACAAGCTTGTCGTTTGGCCACCGCGGCTGATCCATCCGGCCCCTTCGCTGCTAGGAAGAAGTTTGGTGCCATGGGGAGATCGTGCTGCGTCGAAGGGATGATACGGCCGCCAAGCTCGTCGCGAACTTCTCGACTGAGCTGTTCTGGGCGGGCGCCGTAGTAGACATCCGGGTTGCCGGGCTTGAGCGTGCCGTCTGTCAGAGGATCGAGGTTAGTGAACGGGATTCCTCCTGAGCGGCATTTCGCATCCCCGATCTTGCCCTCAATGATAGGAATCACTGACTCAGACACCTGTTTCTCTTTCGAGGCGTCTGCATCTGCCTGTACGAATTGTTCGTAGTCTTCGTCCGTGAACCTAGATGGCGAAAGAGAAGGCCGAGGTAGTGCAAGTATTTGATGGATTTCCTTCCAATTCTCTGGCTTTGCTGGTACCCTGCCATCCAAGTGTCTATAACCTTGCGGGTAGACACCATTGTCAACGAGGTGTTGTTGAAAGTCACGGTCATAGACCCCAGTGCTTTTTGTTCTTGTCGTATTCGTGGTGGGCTTAGTGCTAGTGGTAGTTGCTGAACCCCGTAGTCGACTCCGAGAACTCGACCGGCTCGAGCTCATCGTGTGGTCCGAAGAATGTATAGGTTCGGGGAACTAGAGAGGATCGTCAGCTTTGACACTAGCCGGTAAGTGTCTTGCAATACGTACGTTCCTCAGGTCCGACAGGTCTGGACCACCGTGTCTCGCAAATAACTGTATATTTTTCAAAATCCTCGGCTTGCAGAAGCGAAGATAGTCGGCTGCGTATTGAACGGTTTGGCAATTTTTCTTCCGCCCAGCGGCGAAGTTTGGAGTGGCTGGCCGGCGGGCTCGTCGTTGCGGTGAACGAGGTGGGTTTGGAGCGGCTTGAATGTTTCTTCGGTCTAACTCTCTCAGCGCTCGCTTGGTCAACCAGATCTTCGACAAGTTGTCCCAAAATGCCGCCGGTGGTTGAGATCCACTGGGATGGCTGAGCCTCTGCTTTTTCGATACGGGCTGCGACGTTTCGTTGGGTTTGGGCGGCTCTGAACGTTGACGTTTACGTGAACTTGGGAGCGGCGGTCCAAGCATATGGGGATTACCGATTGTGGGGACCTCGGACTCTGCGAGATGGAGAGGTGGATTGAAGGTAGGTGGAGAGCGGCGCTTATATCGTGCGTGGCACCCCATATCCGCACGTAGAAAAGAGATGGTTTGGGGTTCGCGTTGGCTGGGTAGAGCTGGACCGTGCTTCCAGTTCTTGGCGGCGGCAGATGAGTCACACTGAACCTAGAGTAGGAGCCTAAGGGAACGGGTGCAGGGTTTATGGAAGCACGAGAGGATGAATGAGACCCAATCATTGTCAGAGGAATGTTGGTTTGTTGAGCTTCGCGCCGTTGATCTCACCCAGAGCCTTAGCGTGTCAGCACAGGCAAAGGCACATCGAAGCGCATAGAACGTATCACCAAAAGCCGAATAATGTATGGAAAAGAGTCTTCATTTTCATTGGATTTTGACGTGGCTGCGACAGGCCGCTCTGAAATTTCAGATGGCCTGTGTGGCCAGTCCGTTCGTGCACCCATCTTGTATCAATCTGGGCGGCAAAAATGATCGCCCTGCTCCTTCGGCCCAAAAAACCTCACCGTCCACCCGCACCTTTGGAACAATACTGTCACGTTCAAAGACAAGACGTCAAGCTTGAAAATTTATATTTGGTGCTAAAAGAGTGTGATGCGCCATTTAGCAGTGGTCCTTGGTAAAAAAAAAAAAAAAAAAAAAAAAAAAAAAGTACCGTTAGACCATTACCACCAAACAGTACGGAAACAGCATAACACAATCCAAGAGTAAATGAGCGGAAGCATCTCCTCCGGTCTCTCCGATCTAAGTTCCCATCAACCAATAACCCCTCGGGTTTCATCGGCGGACGCCTTCGGACGGAAACATCTACTTGTCTAGCAGACAACATCCCGTTGATTTAGCTTTGAATAGAAAAGCATTCACCAACGTGGCAAACTTACGGGAGGAGCAGTAGCGAGAGCCACTTTCAGCCCAGTTGTTGGCGGCTCCGATGACTCCGGCGCCGTCCGATTCGTTCATGTCTACCACCGTTGCCTAACTAAAATAGGATATGCGCACAAAGCGTGCTTTTGCCTGACACGTATGGGCTTGTAAACGTGCATTTGGAATTTACCCGCAACTCCCACCAATAGCATCTGAGCTAAGCATGACCACAGCTAACGCTTAGCCGAAAATAGAAATGGACACAGAAACGTGCGCTTTCCAATATTGTTCTCCATACCGTGCCCAGGAACGCATACTTCCGGCAAGTAAGTGGCGCTGTATTTGGCTGAGTTGATTCGTTCACATGTGTGCGCTGAAGCCTTGTCAAGATCGTCGTGCCTAGCTGGGAAATGGCATTGAGAGGTGCTCCTACCCGTTTCGAGAAAGATAGGCACGAACAGATTTCATTGGTTCAACACTATTCTTTCGCCAACGAAGCAAGTGCATTTGTTGGTCATGCACACAGGGAGCAAGACTTGCTTCACTCGGCCAAAAAGGGTCCGCGTTGATCGTTTGGCAGAACTATCTCTCCATGTTTCCAACCCACTCTAACTCTCGCAGATTTGCCAGTTAGGGTGGCAAATCCTCCCAAGTCGACTTATGTGTTGATTATTCAGTGTATTGATTCTATGAGGGCGTGAGTCTAACTGAGCGTTGCAACAAGAGATCAAGACATGTCGCCCTTACCATTGCGTGCAGCTGTGATGTGGCTGGTGCATGAAGCAATGACAAAGCGCGCATTTTGTTTCGATCCGCCGTTGCCGTTGCATCGAGTACAGATAGAGTCACCGACCATACCCTTGTCGTTGCACTCTGGACATGGAGCAGACATCTTCGTACAGAAGAAAGAGCACAGTTGAGTTGATTCGAGCAGCGGATCCAAAGGGACAATGATATGGAACAGCCGTCAGGATAAGAATGCAGGTTCTTCGGTGGGGTTTTATATCCGGAATCTATCGTCGTGGCAAGTGTCCTCGTGGTCTTAGCCGCCAGATTCTAATTTTGGTAGTGCTGTTGCAGCCCACCAATTGTATCTTAGCGCCCCTCCCCCAACTAGCCCTCCAAAATCCCCGCCATACCATACTTCCCTTCCCCATCCAGATTACAGGTCAATCGAAAAATGACAAGCAAACGAACTCTTTTTGTGCCTTTCGACCCAAGCAAGGCTCAAAGAACGAGCAGCGACCGAAGGCCCAGGAGTGATAATCGACTTCTGTGCCAGATATGTTTCAAGCCGTTCGGCACGATCCAGGCATTGCGCGACCATATTGGAGACTTTCAGGCTAGTACAGGCAAGCTCTTAGATATCCCCTTGCTAATAAACTAGGACAGCTCGAAATACAACAGCTGACGGCTAGAATGCTCGAAGCTCAAGCGCATTTACCTTCGCTTGAAAACCAACATCATGCAATCTGTAATGATGATGGTGGTGGCACCGACAACGACGAGGATGACGATGGCGGCGACGACGCCGGTAGTGGTGACCACCCCAGGCTCCAGTGCCCGTATCCAGCATGCGATCGGGAAAAGCTCTTCAACAGGAGGCAAGGTCTTCTGCGCCACTTTCAATCACGTATTTCTCCCTATGCTCTTGAAATGTACTGTGCTAATGAGACGTTACGTAGATGTTCAGTGCTACGAGACCTGCGTATTTTGTCGGACTTCATTCAATCGAGTACGACTGTTTCTCATACACCAATGCAAAGCCAAAACGCGAGTGGATGATAAGGCGAAAGAATATTACATGAAAGAGCGATGCGCTCAACTACGGAGGTACGCCACTGAATCGTTGCATCAAATGCTTGCTCGGGAGGATACGAGTCACGAACGGACTAGAAAGCGAGGGCACGAGGTGATGAATGAATGTTCGGAGCGTCCATCTCCGCAAATGACGACTGTCGATGCAGATCGATGGTTCCCGGTTGACAATTCACCTGGTAATGAGCCGGCTTCCAATATGCCACAAGTTTCTAATCGTTCGTGTCACAGGAGTTCCATCCCGAGATAATGTCCACAATTTCATGCAGCAAACACCGATGCCGTCGCTTTCAAATGGGCCTGGAACTCCAGCTAGCAGCTTCTTTAATACAGAGTCGTCGATTCCGTTCCCTATCTCTCGAATGATGGAGAGATCAGTCAATTATACACTTGGATTTGCGCCTATCTTTGAGGGTATCACCATAACGCCATGCTACGATCAGCCACAATTATTCTCTTCCAACACACTGCTCGAAACTCCTGACCACATCTTGCAAGCTTCTGCGCCAGAACATCAGGGAGGTTACGGACACACAAATGGCGGAACGGCCGCCATTTCGTATTAGTTATGTCTCCTTTCGCTCAAGGTATGCCACATTCATCCCAAAATTTGTGCCTTCCATGCTAGTAACCGTTTTCTCAATATCTTGTGATTTTGGTAGTCTCATTGGTCTCCATGCGCCGACGACCTCCTTCGTCCCGAAAGCAAACGTAGTCGCTGTACCTTTGGTGACTTCAACGGCGATTCGAGGATCTAAAATGCTACTACGGTCCCGCATGAGATGATGCTTAAATTGCAGGATTAAGAACTTACAAACCACCCTGCTCGAATGTAACTTCGGTGGGTTCGAGGTTGAGGTGTTTCAACCTGACACGAGGAACTCGCCACAGATTATTTTCCCCCTTTACGCAGGGTAGCTGATGGCGATGTGAACCACCCCAAAAGGACGCTCTAGATCCTTTGCTCCACAGCTGGACCAGAAGAGTATCAACCTTTGCTTCTGGATCGCTCTTTCTAAAACTATACTCCCCAGGAAAAGCGCCGATGGATCTGTAAAGGCCCAAAGCAAACCAGTCGAAGAAAGATTCGAGAACAGGTCGGATGCGCTACGAAAGTGAAACGTTAAGCGATGTAAAAGAAAAATTCGGCCTACACTAACCGGGTTATCGAGGACATTGCTTTTGCAGAACTGTAAACCGCCAGCTGATGCGAAAGGAACACCGTCCTTGTCCATCTCCTCGACGAGCTGACCTATGAGCACATCGTGGTCAAAGAAGAATCCGTTCTCCAAGATAGCGTTCCGCGTGCTCTCCGTCGATGATGGCTGGGAGGATGCCATAAAGTCTGTAGATTTTAGCAGATTAAGGGCACGTCGGTTGTGTCTCGCCTGATTGTGAGGTTATGTAGAGAGAGGGGTCTGGCAAAAAAAGTTTCCCAAGGCCTAAAGTAGAATAGTCTAGAAGCGGGGTCAGGATCGGATAAAGAGAAACGCCGTTCCGCCCTTGGTCACGTGATGGGTGTTGGAATCACGGCCGAAACCGGATAAGATTCATCGTTTTCCATCATTGAGTCTGATTTGGAAAGAGACCATGGATGTGATATCTGCCAAACTCGGCAGAAAGGCTTATCTTGGCCATTTCCTAATAGTGAAGGGAGCACTGTGCGTGGCTCTTCCCTAAATGGACGAAAGCACGCTTTGTAATCCTGCCGCCCACGTTCCACGCCCGATATGCAGCCGAGCACCCCTTACCACCTAAACGACTTAACTCTCGATCGAGCTTTCCAGCGCAATAGAACGATACCAACATGCATAACTTGGCGGCTTTCCTGGATCAAGTCCATATGAATGTGCTAGGTCATAGTCACATCTGCGGGGTATGAACTGTTCAGCGGCGACCATCACGGTCGTGCATTAACGCAATGTAGGGTTCATCGGACATCGGTTCGCACGCATCGGGCACCTTGAAAAGATTCATCGGCCTGTGCTCGAAGGGTATAAGAACGACTGTTCACCCCTTGGGAACGATATATATGGGTGTAACGATTCACTCTCACGCCTTTTCTGTTAACTCACCCACCAAAGCACTCTCCAATATGGCTTCACCTGGCAACGCTAGCCCTACTCACAATCAGTCTTTCCTTTTCGATCAGATGCCCCTTCTCGACCTCTTCTTCCCCGGCCTCGCCCCTGCAACCTCCTCTGCATGGTCCCTCCTTACTGGCGGCCCAGACATCTATAGTCGGGTTCTTTGCATCGGTAGTTTGCTTCTGTTGTTCGGGAAGTATGTTTCAGAATATATAGAACACTTGGTGGAAACCTACCTTTGTTAGTAAATCCACCCTGAGCAACAATAGTTTTGACTCCTAACAAGCCTACAGTATCAAAGATTGAGGTGCCCTATACCGATGAAGCGTATGATATGCTCATTTTCTGGGTCTGCTCCCAGCCTTTTGCGCGATCGGCACGCACATCTCTCGCTAGGATAGATCTCAAATCATTCGCGGAGCCTGGATCACATGCCGAGAAGAAGCCACTGCACTATTCCCCCTGCAATGGTCGCTCATACTTCTGGCACAAACGCCGCCTATTCGTGTTTGATCGTCAAAGAAACCTGGGAGAGTTTGGTAATACTAGAGAGCAAGCCTACGTTTCGTACTTTGGGCGCGATCCTGCCGTTCTCCGGGAGCTCTTGGACGAGTGCCGACGGCACTATTTGGACACGGTTAAAAACAAAACTTCTGTCTTTGAGCACCAAGGAGATAGGTGGAAAGCTTCCAAGTCGATAGCAAAGAGAGAGATGTCAACTGTGATTATCGACAAGAAGCTCAAAGATATGTTACTAGGCGACATAGCTGAGTTCCTAGACCCCGAGACTAGGACTTGGTACTCCAGGCACGGCATCACTTATCAACGAGGGTACCTACTTCACGGACCGCCTGGAACTGGAAAATCCAGCCTTTGCCTTTCCATTGCGGGGCACTTCGATTTGGACGTCTACGTCCTTACTATGTCCAGTCTGAACGATCACTCCCTAAAATCCCTCTTCGCTGAGCTCCCACAGCACTGCGTAGTTCTCATCGAGGATGTCGACGCGACCGCTGTGCATCGAAAACTTGACGCTAGTGCAGATGCAAGCCCAAGCGTGCGCCAAAATGGCCCTGGCGATAAAAAAGTGTCTCTGTCGACCTTCCTCAATGTTTTGGATGGTCTAGCATCCTCCGAAGGCAGATTATTAATCATGACAACTAATCATATCGAACGCCTAGATCCGGCACTCATACGCCCTGGCCGTGTGGACATGAAGCTCGAGCTTTACCTGGCGAATGAAGATATGATTAATCAGCTGTTCTATTTCGTCTATAATATCCCTCCGAAGAGCAACGTTCTTGAAGGCGAACCGGAGCGAAACGTCTATAAAGCTGAGGAAGAAAGGGCCGGAGAGGACTGCAAGCTGCTTCCTCTGGCGCAAGAGTTTGTGGCGAAGGTACCGAAGCTGGAATTCAGTCCGGCTGAGATCTTGTCTTTCTTACTGACAAATAAGCATTCACCCCGCCATGCCATTGCTAATTTAGCGGCGTGGATGGAGAAGCTCAGAGAGGAAAGGAAGAAATTGACTAGAATAACATCGTGGGCGCTTGACGACAATGATGGATTTGGAGACCATTGATGGGGTTTCCTACTAGGGAGCCGTTCCAGGGGGTTTGGGCCGATGTACTGGGGTAAAAGGAACGTAGGAGCCTTGAGAATGGGCCATGCAGTATGATGAAGTACATTCATTTCAAGCCTATTGTTCCCTCTGGCTGTATTGATTGATTCTATGTAACTATCTCCTGTCCTTAGCTCGAATGAGAAACGTATCCTTATTCCTCCACCTCCTTTAGCTCATCTCGTGCTGTCCGAAATGTCTCTTTCATCTCATCGTACAGCTCCGGATTCGGAACCCTCCACCTTCCGCCTCCTGATGGAACTGTGTCAACGCTCTTTTCGCTAGAGATTATACATTTGCTTTAGAGATGGAGTTGAAAGGCGCTTGCTAAAATTAGAATAGTCATGCCTATGCAGGGCCGGGGTGCGTGGTGGCCTGTGATGACGTCGGAGCCACCGGTGCTATGGCAACTGCGCGCGAGCTTCAAGCGCTGCCAAGCTAAAGAGAGCCAAAACAAATACCAAGAAACCGTCACGGGACTCATGCGTGATAAGATTAGCCTCTGCAGTGTTGACACAAACGCGAAAATAGAGGGAGGGCCAGAACAGGAACCTACGACAGGTGCCAAAACTGGGCCATGACGAGAGGGAGTCAGCGGTGGAGTCTATAATTAGCAGGGCCAGGCACCAAACAGAAATGCGTAAAACGAACCTACGACTCTACGTTTGTGGGTGGGGGCACAAAACAGGAACGTGTATTCAGATGTTGTGTGGAATCGTTATAAAGGCTGCAAGTCACCTCTAGTTGATGCAAGCGATTAGATTGTTGCGTTGTAGACGCGCAGCCGAGACCCTTTAATACGGCGTTCTACCGTACTCTTCCCTGCTCTGCCGTTTCAGCCAGCTATGACGCCAACATCACGCCAAGCATTGCCCCATACTAGATCAAGACGAGCTGCCAATACCATAAATTTCCATTAAGGCTTCAAATGAAGCGTCTTGCAGAAGCTCCAAGAACCAAAAGGCTTAGCACGCCCGAGAGAGCGTTAAGTGTCCGCCACCATCATCAACTTTAGGCCAACTGTACCGCAAGAACGCTCTGATTAAAACGACACATGTTTTACATAGCGCGCGATTAATGTGACCAAAACTGTTGGCAGCCAGCAGATGAGCATGGAGCCAGTGATGAGGACCAGGGCCCTGATCAAGACACTCCAAGCCGACAGCGTGCTACGCCGCAGAGCCTGACTCGTGCCCAGCCTCCCTCGGGCGCCTCGTCGAAGAGCGCCTCACATCGTGGAGCGCGGAGTGGGCAGTACTGCACCCAAAAGTGCTTGCTTGGGTTGGTCAACGGGGGTACGCTTGATGCCCTGTGCCCGAACGTGCGAGCCCACGGGAAGGGCTGCCATCAGATTGACGCTTTTACATTTCTTACTCTCATTCGCCAGCAGCTGTCCAAGGATCTAGACACGGACTGCAAGCCTGTCGGGCTTCCTGGAGCTTGCGGTGTCCTGTTTCGAGTTAGGCTAAGATCGCACGGCTACACGGTGGCTGCAAAGGCCACCCCTGTCGATTTCATTCAGCGCCTACAATGGGAGGCCTCTATCAACAACCAGCTTCGACCTGTACAGGGCGTACACGTACCGGTTCACTTAGGGAATATAGTGCGCAGCTCTAGCAATCCACAACCTTAGCATTTTGCACAGCGATCTCGAGCCTCGCAACATACTATAGAATGAAGAGCGTCACCAAGTCATGATTATCGACTTCGAACGTGTTAGGGGTCATCTCGGTCAAAGCGAGCTCAATCAACTCGTCGGTGCTGTAGGAACTGCGGTAAAACTTGACATAACGCTCGAACGTGTCAAGAGGATGCAGAAACATCTTCTGAATCTAATGCAAGCACACAGTACGCTGGGTCATTATTTAATAGCGAGTAGTTTAGATTGCTGCAACGTGTGTTGGGTCCGCCAAGAAATTTTGACCGGTTCGGTGGTTTGACCGGCTCGGTGGTGCTTTAAGTTAGTCTAGTTAGGTTGAATCGTGTTTTGATGTTCCCTCGGGGAAATAAAATTCCGCCCAGTAGCGCCTTGGCGAGGTGGTCCCTAAACTATTCATACTACGCAGCGTCGCGTCTTCATCCCGCGCTGCCAAAACAACATGGTCATCACATTCTCCAAATATGGATCCGGTCATGGCTTCTTCCACAACCCTAAGCGTGCTAAGCTACTTGCGAAATCACGTCAATTATGCTTTAGACAATAACCTCCTTGCCGAATCGCTGTTCTTCGCCGAGCGCCTGCACTTCCAAGACCGAGATTCCGCGGATTCCGCGTTTCTCCTCGCCCTCTGCCACCTACGCGCATACCAATTCCAGTCCGCTCTTGAGTGCAGCAGAGCTCATGCCTTGGATGGGAAACACTTGGGATGTGCATACATATTTGCCCAGGCCAATCTAGAGCTAGAAGGATATGTCGAGGGTATCGAAGCTTTAGAGAATTGCAAACATCAATGGCAGGGCACGAATCATTGGAGTAAGTAATTTCTGGAGAGCTCTGATTCACACTAACATGGGAATGTCTTAGATAAGCACACAGACACATGTCGTCAACACCTTCCAGATGCTGCTGCCGTGTACTGCTTACTTGGGAAATTGTTGCATCGCTCTAATCATAAGCAGCGTGCTGCCGGGGCTTTTATGGAAGCCTTGCGACTAAATCCGTTTCTATGGAGTGCGCTTGTAGGCTTCTGTGATACCAGTAATACCGCTTCTAGAGGCATTAATCTTTCAACACTGACAAATACAGGAACCTTAAGCATAGACCCGTCTGAAGTCTATCAGCCAACAGCAGAGATGCTCGCTTCTACTCAAATGTCATCCTCTATCCACCTCGGTGATTCGTCACGGGCTTCGGCTTCATTGTCCGACCCTTTGCATACTGAATTTAAAAGCCTGGGCGATCAAGGAAAAGAGGTGCAGTCCTCAAATCAGACCACCTCCCCTTATAGACCCCACTTGGGGAACTTGGACCAGGATAATGTGCCTCGGGCTCCAGTCAGAAAGAAAGGACCAAAGGCTGGGCTTACATCTGATCCGCGCTCTTTCACCGGACGGGTGGCTGCAGAGTCGCTTACCAAACCTCGAAAGCTAGAGAATTCCGGCAAACACTCGGATATGCTGTCGACGATTCCTACGCGTGGTACAGCATCGAGACTTGGCCAAAAAAGGACCACCTCTGGACTAAACACTGATCCAATTGCTCCTACTGCTGAAAGGAGAAGTGCACGTCTCATGAACCAGTTTCGGGACTCAAAAATCAAGACGTCTGCATTCTCGACATCGAAATCATCACGAGAGCTCAAGAAACCAAAACCCGCTGGTTCCAGAAAGCCTGCTTCGGCTCAAAACGCTGCTACATGCCCCAACCAAGGCATCCTACAACCACAGGGTAATGAGTCTAGTACTTCACTACCAACACCGTCCGAAATGAACATACCCAGCCATCACTTGATCTTGGAAGCCCGAAATCGTACCGAGGCGCTTCTCTGGATTCTGGATCTGATGAAATTGATTGCGACTGGATATTACCACTCATCACTTTTCGAATGCACTGAAGCTATTCAAGCATACACATTGATTCCACTGTCCCAGCAGGATTCTCCTTGGATTCTCCGCCAAATTGCCCGAGCTTATCTTGAACTGGGCGCGTACTCAGAATCTGCGACGTATTTTGAAAATGCGCGCTCCAAGGGCCCCACCATTGTGAGGGACATGGACCTTTATTCTACTGTGTTATGGCACCTGAAGCGCGAGCTAGAACTGTCGGCGCTCGCTCGCGACCTGGACAATACCAACCCAATGTCTCCTGAGACATGGTGCGCTACCGGAAATGCATTCTCGCTCCAGCAAGACCATGTAAATGCGTTAGAGTGTTTCGAGAAGTCAACCGAACTTGATGAAAAGTTTGCATATGGCTTCACCCTGCAAGGCCACGAGCATCAAGCCATCGGCGACTTTGAAAAGGCATCGCATGCATACTCACGCGCTATTGCAGCGAACAAGATGCATTACAACGCGTGGTACGGACTGGGTCTCGTTCATCTCACGAAGGAACAGTACGATCACGCATGGCAATATTTTGATTTTGCACTCAAAATCAATCCAAACAGTGCTATTCTTCTGACACATGCAGGAATTGTAAGTATCATCTCTAGTCCTACTTCGTTTCTAACGACACCGAATTAGACATTTGAGAAGAGGCGTAACCTCACTACAGCTTTGCGATACTTCTCGAGGGCTTGCGATAAATCCCCGGACTTAATCTTCGCCCGCCGAAAAAAGGTGGAAGCATTGCTTCAGCTTAAGAATCCCAATGGAGCTCTGAAAGAGCTAGAAGCTTTAAAAGGCATCACAAATGACGACAATGCTGGATTGCATCTCCTGTTTGGACTAGCCTACCGCATGAAGCATGACCTGAGGAATGCTGTTAAAGAACTTACTTATGCACACTCCTTGGCCCCAGTAAGCGTGACCCCTAGATAATGATTTAACGAAAACTACAAAGATGCATAGAGCGGCTAACTAGTGCCTACGATTTAGAGTAACGCAATCATCAGAAAAGAACTGGCAACCAGCTGTGACGACACGGATATGGATAAAATTTCTTCGTCAGAGGACTTGTTCCAACCTGACTCTATCGACAGTTTACAAATAGATTCGGATTAATTATTGACCTCGCTGCTAATAAATGGTCTCAATTGTAAAAGTCAACTCCACGGGGCTGAGGTTCAATTGTGATTGTGTAAGGTGTACGAGAGTGGTGTGAGGGAACGATCACGTGACTTTCATACTTTATGAATAGTTTCACGTTGTGAATATTGTGCAAGTAGCTTAAGTCAGAGTTTTCCTTAGGAATCTCTTCCTCTCCTTGTAAACAATCATTTTGCCCAAGCTGCACTCAACCTCGTTCGTGCCCTTGAACCGTCACAAGTGGCAGAAGCAAAGTATACATAAGTGATTTTCCATCACACCTGGCTGGAACAAGAAAAGCCATACCACTAAGATATGCACAAACATTTCGCGGTAGTTTTGACATACTGTCTCCTGGTGTAAGAGTTGTCCACGACTCGAATTCTAGTTCACATGCACCTTGGATCAAAAATTCGGAGTAAATCTGCAATGTTGCGTAGTATGCAATATAAGGAGTGGACGCGAGAATCTCAGATCCCAGCTATACAAAAATGATCAAAGCAATTCATACAAACGAGTGTCCAACGGTTCCTCCAGATGTAATCCATCCCACGCCATGCCCTCTGCCGTGATATGTGTATCTACCTCCATTGATCTTAACGGATAGACCTGTCGCAGCCGCAAGTAGCAGGGCTGCAAGACGGTCCTCTCGCATACTTGACTTCGCAAGGTCTTCCCGCGTTTTTATCGCTGCAGTTGCGTCTCTCATCGTTTATGGAATCGGTCTTGCCGCAACCGGTACAGTAGGACTGGTAGATGGTGCACATGTTGACTGGATATGTTAATACATGATACATATAACTACATGAAAATAGCGGGAGAAGATTATTTAACTTGCCTGAAGTTGAGTCGTGGTATAGGTGGGTGTCTCGGTTATGGATTGAAAGATCTAGTTGTGAAGACAACAGTTGGGACGGTTGCAACAAAGCAAAGGAGAAGTGACTCGTATTCGGGAATGGATATTCTTCAAATGGTAATTGACTCGACTGGTTTGGTAGATGTATTGAAGCTGTCACTGTCCAGTTTATATACATAATCGTTGCCTAAAAAAAGGCCCTATTTCTTAGTAGACAGCTCAAATGACATACGCCGCAGCAGCGGCTATTAAGCACAAACGACAGCCAATGGTGGACATATGGCATGATTCGAAATGCAAAGACCTCCCTAGACCATGAACTGATTGGCGTAGATATCCGGCAAGTATGTTCCATGGCAGGGAGATTGAGACTCCGGGCACTGATAGAGCTTCTTGTTGCGTCCAATCGGGGTGAAACCACGAGCACCTCCTTAATCGCCGCGCAAGACTTAGTCGAGATAATTCATAGCGATTGGATGAGATGCTTGAGGGCCAACTAAAAGTGTATGCTGCCTAGCTAGCCGCCCGGTGATGGATGCGAGGACCCACCGATACGAGACTGTTGATGAGGTACCCAGAGCTATCCGTGGCAGTGCCAGGCGTATTGCGTACGTGGGAGCGCGCGGCAAGCCCTTTTGTGCCGTGCTAGGAATCACCTGGCTGCCCCTATCCTCCGGACCGCCTGTCTCTAGCATTCCTATTAAGCGTATCGTTTGGGTTCCTTCTTATGCTAGCAGCATGGTAGGCATCTGCTTATGTCTTCAACCTCATTAGGCGTCTGAACACGGTGTGGTCAGTTGTCACTACTGTGCCGCTGCTGTGCCGCAGCATTAGACCACATCTGGGAACACCCCCACTTAAATCCAATCCCTTAACATGGTTATCGTAAGTAATTTGCTGAGAATTGGAAAGGTAAGGGGGCAATATCTGGTCTGAAGCCGAGTAGAACATGGGCCCCAAACTGAAGATATTGCTCCCGACACAATGCTCAGGATCAGCTGCATGCAATCTAGCCATAGGAACCACCGCAAACTCAAATTCATGTGCAGTGGACGAGGCTCACTTCGATCCAAGACGAGTCCACATTCATCAAGACACAAAACCCAAGCGTCTATTTGATGGTACACAGCCTCCTTCCAATGAAGCTATCGACCTCCTTCTTGAAGCTACACAGACCCGTCCCCCTACGACTCTTATGCACAAGCTCCCTATTGAGCTGCAGGATATGATCCTTAACAAGGTATCTGCGGGACCAATTGAGAGCGCTAAAGTTGGCTGCATGCTCAATACTGGATCAGTTTTCACATGGAAGTGCGGCGACAGGGACATAGAAAGAGAAGAAGGCCGTAGAAATAGGACGCCTTGGACTCCTGTGGAGTCGCATATTTGGTTTGGCAATTACTCTAGTGGTATAGCATATAAGTAAACTTATTCGAAATGCCCATTTTTCGAATTACCAAAGTAAGCAAAGCCTAACATCATCACGAATACATTGCTTAGTTGATTTAAAGTTAGATAACATCCAGTATGAACCAGCTGAGCATACGGCACAGCACGCGAAGGACGACATCAGGGGGTGCTGCTCTCCTAGAAATCATCAAGGTAATTATGAATCCAGCATTAGTGATAGCAAGCTGTACGTCATCGAATATTTCGAAGCGCCCCCACAATTCAAGATTAGAAAGGCAAATCTAACTGAAGTAACAGAGGTATAGACCGAACCACAGTTCTTATTGAAATATTTCTTTTCTCTAGTGATGAATTCTGTGCCGCACACTAAATGCCTCGAAGATGCTGCTTTGCCAACACTTGCCACGACTACTCATATAGCTATGCGGTTGTTACAGGTTAACACGAATAAAATAGTCTTCCTAAGGCAAGCCGGTTTATCTTACGATCTTGTAGCGGTGATTCATACAAATCAACGAAGAAATGTTATATAGTCTTGCTAAAGGCCTGGATAATAAAAGCTCGGGCACTTTATCCATCTCCCATCCCTATCCAGGACGATCTGCTAGTCTACACGAACGGCATTGGGTCATGTGTCCTTGGCGGCTGCCTAAGTTGCCCCGCCTCTTGGCGCCCCTGGAACAGGCCGACTCGTACTCAAGCAGTAAGATAATCTGCATACGTCTTGCCGCAAAGAGCTTGGTGGTACCCGATCTGGCCGCGCACGGAGTCCCCGATTGGTCTAGAGTCGCGCGAGCTATCAGATGAGCAATGCATTGCGAAAATATTTACTCCCCATTTAGGCTACATAAGAGCCTAACCTGTTCAGGGCAAATCGTGGACAGCCAATTAAAGCTAAACTAGCC